>LOND01002267.1:14983-27993 GCA_014220965.1 Paragonimus kellicotti | reverse complement strand
TAATGTATGATTGTGTGCACTGCTGCAAGGTGGATGTCATTCGAAGCTACATCGGGCTTTTGGGTGATACCGGATGTTTTTCGACCGTATTGGATAATACGCCGGCGGTCACGGTCAACCGTTGGGTTGATCGGAAGTGTTCTTTGTTTGTTGGTACCTTTTCTAACCCCCTTCTTCCTGATACGGAAGACAGCAGTGCCGCAACTATAAAAATAGTTCTGCTGTATGCCCATAGGATCGTGCCTCACTACCTAAGCACTCCTACGCGGTCAGTAGTGCGACATACAATCTATGAGTGTAACTGCTTTTCGTCTGACTGCTCCCCTTTGGCCTGTCTGACAAGGTTGCACCTGGAAGGTCCGATGTGCTAGTCAGCACCGCCGTCTGCATCAAAACGGCGCACGAGCTGGACCAGCTCGTCAAGGTAGCGGAATTGATCATGCAGACACGAGTCGGAACTTGCAACTGAGTTGGAATTAGCAGTTGTTTCCGGATATTTCCCGAAGCCGTTTCATGTTATGCTGGTCACCAGTGTCTCATTGTCGTGGATTTTGAAGTAAAATTGGGTAACCTTGCTGCCCACCTATGTACAATTTACAAAGACTGATGGCTGTACGGTTTACTTCCAGCCGTTTTTCACTTATTTCCCTGCGCCCAATTTTCCACGTTGTGCGCCTAGTTGTGGTTCGTAGCTTATACCTACAGTCCTGTGTACAATAGCCTAGATCTGAAATAACCTATCTGCTCAGGTGTCACAGGGCTCTGTGCTGAGACTACCTCCACCCTGTCTTTGTTAGGATGAAGTTACTCCTTTTGTTCTGTTAGGATTGTAACACGAGGAAAGTTCCCTCGTGTTCAAGAGTAATTATCATTCGTTTCATAATTGAGAGCAGCTAGTTCGAGGTGTGCACCTACCACTTAACATTCGATCCGATGTTCGTTGCGCCTATGCTATCAAGGTCCGTTCTGCTCTGTAGACTATCCGAAAAGCGTTAATGGCAGTGTCACGTTAAGCAAGCCCTAATTTGTACAGGTCGTTGATGTATTAATCTTATTTTCATCCTTCGTCAGTCGCTCGTTCATCAGCACGTCTGCCAACAGCTAACAGTTAATGTGTTCGTAGACATCAGTTCTGTGGACAGGGCTGTTCTGCGGAATTGTTTTCAAGATATGAGGTAACTTACCCCTATATACATCAGTTTCAGACCTTATACAGTCTCCAGTTAAATGTGGCATAGCCATCTTATTTTTAGACATTCTTCGACGACGACTTCCTCTAAAGCTTTGCAAATGACTTCTCTAAT
Organism: Paragonimus kellicotti; assembly: GCA_014220965.1. NCBI lineage: Eukaryota > Metazoa > Platyhelminthes > Trematoda > Plagiorchiida > Troglotrematidae > Paragonimus > Paragonimus kellicotti. The sequence goes on along the minus strand of LOND01002267.1, from coordinate 26,689 downwards.
GGTGGCATCGAAATATTCCCAGGAAATTGACTTGTAGTCTCAGACTTTGTCAGCTTCTTGCTGATTCACAACCAGTGCAAGATGTGTTGACCTACTTGCTGTTTGGTATAGTCCTGTGTGATGTGTTTTGTAACGCTGGAATGCAAACACTCCTACAGGCTGGTAGGGACAAGTGCTTATATTTACCCCTTCGATAATGACAGTCTTGAACTCGTTGAGAGTTTTGTTTATCCTAGCAGTTCTGTCGTAACTGATTGTGGTATTGCAATAGAGAGGTCTTGCACGCCGCTAAAGTTAGGTTGACTTCTGTTAATGCGCGACATCTCTGACGCCGCTGTCTCTCTCCAAAGGGTAGGACGTATAACGCAACGGCATGTACGGTACTGCTGTACTGTTGCGAAGTCTGTCCGCTCCGCTTGGATAATGCTCATTTTCGACAGCCGTCGTCTACACAATGTTGCCTGTGTATGATAGTGGCGTCTCATGAGAAATGAGTTAGTTTGTCGCTGTGTGTTTGGATCAGGCAACATTCCGCTATGCGAAATAATTTCAGTTATTCATTCGAGATACTTCAACTTAATCAATGTATACTATACCGCGTTTTGTCTGCACCTTCCAGGTTTTTGTTGGAAAAACCGGTGTAGCGAAAACCCCACGACTTAGTGTAAACGCATGAAGAAAATGGTGTCATGTTTTTTCTCCATTATCTTTATCCGACTATCGGTCGAAATCGAGCGTTGCTTAGTTCCGCTGGCTAAAAACTCTGTAGGATTTGGCCACAAACTGATTTAATTGTTTTCATGTTCGTCTTTGCTGTGGCTATTAGTATAAACTTTTTGTTAGGGCGTCCATTTTTCCCCGTCCAAAACCGCCTCCGTCCTCGAGAGAGAAAAACGATTGACTCAGCCCTACTTAGCGGAACTGTTTCAGGGTGGTCGAGCGGTGACTGGTTAGTTTTTTACCCGTCCGACTTTATTCCGCTATGCTCATTAGTGGCCCTAACTATTTTTTTTTCGGTAACTGTTCTATTTGATGTTTCGGGAGTGTTTTTTTGGTCACTACATCCCTATAAATACTTTGTTCTTTTTCGCCTGTGACACGTTTTTGGGGCGGAACAAAGCTTGTTTTTTGCACGCGTCTTTTGGCTTGTCTTGGGAGCAGATCACGGGACAGTTGCGATAATTTTTCGGGATCGAGATTTCCGTGTTAATTAATATCAGAAGGAGGGTTACAACACACTTCTCTTTGAAAAATGTAAAAATTATACCACAAACTCTAATTTCAATGTCGAAAATCGTGTGTAGTGTAAGATTGACAAGAATATTGTCTCTTTCTCTTTTCCACTTTCGTACATTCTTCTCTGTTTTCCCCCTTTCTTGTTTGCTTACTCTTCTATTGCTTGTGTTTATTTCATGCTCATGAATTTACACTCACTCTATCGTGATTTCTGTGCATAGTAAGGATAGTAATAATAGTAATATGAATATGAACAATGCGATTAACACTAAGAATATGGATGCCTGGAAATCCATCACATGGCAAAATATGAACACTCCACTTTGGACCGAGTCGGTATCTTGTCTGTTCTCCACGAATCTAGTTTTCCTTGAGTTCGATGCACCGTATCATTGCTGAACCACTGAATAACTCGGACGCAACAGAGATGTGATAGTTACTTTTGTGTTTGTTACGTAAACTTTTACTGTTTCACCTGCTAACTCTAAACTTCTGCTCTTCCACTTACATGTTGTCTGTAAACTCATGATCCGGAACGATGTCTCTCAGGGTTGTCTGCTCCTTTGTGGAGCGTTATCAGTATACGTGCATTAAGTGTGCAAATTGACTTTCCAAGCACTTTCCGACAAAGACTATTACAAAGCAATAGAACCTATTGGTTGTCATATCAACGTGACGATAGCTGGCCCATTGAATCTCAAGTGTGTCAGCGGACGTTTCTATAAACTATATTCCGAGCTGTAAAGAATACTGATGATGTGATTGCAATGAACAGTCGACTGCTGTCAACAAGCATGCCAACCATAACGTAAATCGATCAACAATATGATCAATAGTGTGTTTGGTAACGAACTTATGAGTGCAAGGGTCATTCTGTTATTAAAGAGATCCCTTTCAACTGATAGCGTACATGGAGTTTTTACCTGCTTTGACCAATTAACTCGGTCGCAACTGTGATTATTTTTCAGCCGATTAGTGGATGCTTCTGTAACTATTATCATTGTTCTGTTTCATTTTTCTTTAATCAAGCTGGATCGCGACATAAAACGCCCCAACATTTGGCGACAATTGAAAATTGCATGCATCTTGTTCCAATGTTGATTCAATCCCTTTCGGATAATGCCTCCCCGTTACTTCAGCTACCGCACATTGGCTCTTCACAGCTTCGTCACATGGTGGCGAAACAGGTTTGTACTCCACCTCGGTTTTGTTCGTCATGTTCTGTACTGTTATGTGGTTTACCCGAAATAGGTCTCCACTGGAATGAGAGAACTTTCGTATTTGCTGTACCGTCATCACGCAACATTTGAGGCATGGAACATCAAGGTTTATGATGTGCCGCGTGCTCATCTGACTGTTCAGAACATCCCAGTAACTCATATGAATTCTACGCATTCTGGTGGTCAGCCTGCTATATCCGCCATGTCACAACTGTGATTAGACCACATGACCTGTCAACCGGATGCACATAATCATAGTCTATACTTCTCGTGTACAGTTTCATTTTACCAGCTCAGTTTTCGAGAAATGATGGTGACAAGGCAAATGATAAGGAACAATTTTCTATTGACTGTTTATCCTATTCAATTTCGTCGAACGTACTTCCCCGACTAGACCCCCTGGCATAAGATTGTTGTTCTTCAACATCACCTTTGCTGAATCAGTTTTGTCAGTGATCGTGAACTCCGTCGAGCCGAATTGTGAACCCGTAATCCAGGTTGAACACTCTTTTAAACAAGCCTCTCGACTTGACCTATTCACGTCAGGAATCAACTTTCGCTCGTACAATTCGGCCAGCTGGTGGATTTTTCAGATTTTGTTCGGTTAATATTTTAGTCAAAACAGAGAGAAGACATATATCGCGAGATGTTAACATTTCGATTTACTCTCATCAGTCGCCAAACGTAAAACCAGCAAATTTTATACAAACTGCGTATAGCAACAACAATTGAACGAACCAACCACATAGTTCTGACCTTTCACGCGCTAATAGTGCAATCAATTCCACGGCAAGGAGATTGATTGCGTCAGCGCCTTCTGTGCACACAAAACTGGCCGATGTTGTTTGATTAGCAATGCCTCGCTAATCGCTAACAGTTTCGGGTTGCGATTATGTAACAATATCTTGAACGATTCGACAGGGTCAACTAGGTGACCGGTTGCTAAAATATGTTTGGCGATCGATGAGGCCGGGGTCTTCGAGCTTGTTACAGACAGCAGGTCGTTTTTTGAGATCGCAGTTGATAACCACTTGGAACGCAATACGCTGATGCAAGCGCCGATCTGTTCTGCCTATGTAGACGTCATTGCAACTGCAATTGAACTGGTATATTACGTGGGAGACAGACTGATCGGTTGAGTGTGTATCACCGCTATGAAGAGCCAAACCCCTAGTGCTTAGCAGGACGCGCAGTTGGGCAGCTGGGTAAGTGCGTTGCAACGCCGACATCAATTTGTGACTAATGTTGTTGGTCAGGTGGTCACCCTTGAATTGGATTTGCAGAAATATGTTCTTCTCCGCAATGCAGCTTATCACTTTTGGTTCTTTCTTTTTACTGTGGATATCCACAAACTTTTCAGGATAGCCGTTATCCATCAGAGTTTTCTTAACTCTTCTTTCTCCAGTCGATCTGCAGTGCAAATCATTCTGGCTCTGTAAAATAACGTTTCACTAGCCCTCGTTTATAAGCAATAGGTGCGAAGCTGGAGAACTGCAAATATTGTCCACTCCAAGTTGGCTTACGATAAACAGATCGTTGCAATGTACCATCTTGACGTCTGGTTATAAGAATGTCTAAGAACGGCAAGCAATTATTAACCTCCACCTCATAAGATACAGAGAGGTTTGGGTGGACGGAGTTCAAATAGTTATAAAATGAAGTAAAATCACATTCATCAGTAAAAACTAAAATGTCGTCCACATAACGTTTGTAAAGCAGGACCCCCGAAATCCTTTCTTGAAATTGCCTTTCAAGCATTCCCAAAAATACATCCGCCAATATAGGACCCAGTGGGCTACCCATAGCTACACCATCAATCTGTCTATAGTTAACACCTTCGAATTCAAACGGAATGTTTTCTGTACAAGCAAAAATGAGATCCTTAAGAAGATCTAATGGAATACCTAAATTTACGTTCTGACTGGAAATAAAATCACATAAAAATTCAACAGTCTCTCGCAGCGGTACATTAGTGAATAAAGAGTCTACATCGACCGAGTACATCATCTGTGGACTTACTGAATTGTTCTCCAAAATTTCTGCTAGCTCAAAGGAACTACGAACACAATTGGGGGATAGCAATTCACGAACTGGTTTAAGGATGTCCACTAACCATCTTGCCAGTTTGTGGTATGCCGAATTGTTCATGGATAATATCGGTCGTAGTGGGATACCCGTCTTGTGGATTTTTGGTGAACCTCTCATCCTCGGTGTCTGCGTGCCTGTTGGTTTCAGTTTCTTATACTGAATCTCAGAAAGATATCCATGCAGCATCAATATTTGTAGTTTCCTTGATATCTGTTTTTCAATCAGGAAATTGTTACTAGGCCTGGCATCCAATTGAAATTTCCGTGCATCGGAAAATATCACATTCATCTTGGCTACGTAATCCTCTTTCTTCATTATGACAACGCCAGAGCCCTTGTCTGGCTTGAGGAAGACTAGGCCAGTCATTTCTTTGAGCTCCTTGATGGCTCTGTAGTGTTCTGTGGACAAACAACAATTCTGGCGTATTGGGGCCGATAGAAACTCGTGTGATATATCAACCAACTTTGCACGAAACCAGTCCGCGTTGTCCAGTGAGGCGGGAGTAAGATCTTTAACTTGCTCATACAGGTTTTCAAATTGAACCTGGGTTTGTAGTTTGTTCACTTGTTTCGGTGGCACCTTGAAGTCTAGACCCAACGAAAGTACATCCAATTGAGCTTTGGTAAAGTGAGTAGCCGATAAATTGTGAATGTGTTTAAAATCATCTCTGGTGAAGGCTGACATCCGCCCACGAGGTAGTGAATTTTGCAAGTTCTGAAGCGTCTTCGCTTTGGTTTCTTGAAGTGTAGTTCGTATAAAATTTTCAAACTTGATACGGACAAACCAATGATAAGCTGTTAAGCAAACTGGCAAAGCGTTGCTGGGTCTCAATAAACTTGTTCAATTTTTCTTTGCATGTCTCGATGTGAGAGCTAGTAATCCTGACCAGGTTCACGTTATTTACCGGAAGATTTTCTTTAGAAAGCTGCTTGGAAAAATGCACAGGGAATTGGCCTGATATCACAAATCGTAAAATCCTAGCCGCGTTCGTTCAACCGTTGTTTTGCACGTTAGTTTGACAAATTCTGATCGTCTTCTTGGAATGAGGACGTTTTCCGTGTGGGGAAGCTAGTGGTTTCGTTTCTGACTCTATCTTCTAATCGATATTCATATAGTCTAACAGAGGTTGTTGCCCCAAACATTTCTGTGCGTTCTTCTGATCTTGGTGTTCCGTCGTTGTCGTTTTACTTGATACTACTGACGATTGTTCAAGTAGCAATAAAATGGAATCGCTTTTTCTTCGTCACGTTGAATTGGAATTGTTGCAGTTTTCTCTCGGCTCATCTGTGATATCCACCAGTGGTTTTTACGGTACGCAACGGAGAATTGTCATTCATAATCGGACCTCTAAGAGACTCACGTTGTTATATCTGACGGTATAAATCGACCGCTCACCAGCGCGTAGTGTCTCCAAACGCGGAACACAGCAACATCGTAACGCTTTGTGCTTGCGTTTGCTGAACGGTTGTTCCAGAATTACTTCTAAACAAAAGTCGTTATAGTATTTCAGGATTTGCACCGTCCAGTAAGCATTCAGCGACCAGTCTCTTTTGTTTAATCGCATCAGGTGAAGGTAGCCCGGACGAAACTCCATCCGACAACTACTGGTATAATGAACTTAGACCCCTACCCACTGAGCCACCGTTTCTGTCGTGTTCACTTGTCACGTGACCGCCATTATATAACTGATGTGTTACTCGTTCACCTCGACGTCCAACCTCTAGGAATACGCTATTCATCTTCAGCGGAACGTCACAATGCCGCGCTGTCCGCGCATTCTTCCAATTTTGTTTCGGATTGCCTGAAAATAAGGACCACTCGCTTATTCTGTAAATGTCATGTCTCTGTTCCCAATTCAAGCGCAATATCAAATCGATTCGCCAACTAGTCAAAATCCCTGATGAGAAACGGCGCACGCTACTTCGCAGCCTTTCCGATGAGCAGTATCGTGATGTGCTCAATGTATGTGCTTCAATGCCGTCGCTGGAGGTCACATATCGTTGTGAAGTGAGTCGATCCACCGTAATACGCCTTTTTTCTTTCCTTTACCTTCGCACCCTCTCTTTTCAGAAATTCAAACCCTTGTGCCGTTTAGTCTGTAAACTTGCAGGCATCTATAGGGGCTCCAAAAGTGAAGGGAAATTAATTGGTATACCTTTGGCTGACCTTAGTGAACGCGACCCCGTAATGTAGTGCAGAAGTGTCCAAATCACAACTCGGGTACTTATTAACAAACCATGACTCCGGTTCTCCGATGTACATCGTTGCGATAAAACCTAATAAATCGGAAGCGGTTGTACATCATTTTGGTGGTGGTCGTTTGAATAAACTGCCTACCGACCATTTTCAATGTATATACTGCAGGATTGTTAAAGTAGTGCGATTTCGATTTGAAGATGTCTATGACAGAGGTGTTCATAATCGGTGTAATCAACTTCACGCATCAAAGAACTCCCTGTGATTTTATTTTTGTAACGCTTCCTCTACTTGGATTGTCACCTAACTGTTTCACACTCAGAAAGGCCTATCCCGAATAGCGGTGATGTTCAGAATAAAAGTTCAGTTTGTATTTTTAAGTTGCGGACAGTTTCCGCATCACCTTTGACATCAAAAGTGTTCTCTTATGGGGCCATGATCATAACAATATTCTACGGCTCCGAAACGTGGTCAAGCGTCTCCTACTTACATTCTTAATCGTTGATGTTTATGTTCGCTTACACATTAGCGGATCAGCAGTGAAAAGATTTGACGTGCGAACTTTTTGTTGTTAAGGTTAGACAAGTTCACCCATCTGAAGTTTGTTCGTACTCAGATTTGAGTGAATATATACCGTGATAATGGCGCAAGTCAACCGTTTACCACACCGTGAACTTTGTCTAGCTCCAAAATCTCCGACCCATGATGGTCATCTGATGTCTTGATATAGGAACACGAAGGCCGACTGGTAGCCACAGTCTGTTGGTCATGGGGGGTCCTCCTGGTCTAACTAGATTTCCGTTGGGGATGTTACTCGAAAGGACTGATGGTCCTAATCTCTGGGGCTTCATTCTGAACCGTCCGTCAATTTAAGCAGTTATTTATGCGAAATAATAAGGACCGTAAGAAAAAATATCTTTCCATTACATGCTACTGGGCTGTTCGTGTTTTTTCACTGCCATGATCTCGGTTGTTTAGCGATTGGTTATTACTTTTCCATGCATCTTGCGCCCTCTTCTCCTTCTCTCTCACTGCTATGATTTTACTTACGTTTGTTTCGTATTCACATTTTACCACATGGTCACGTGGTAATCGAGTGTCAGTCTTCCAAAACCACTTCGGTTTAGGAGGGATGATTTTTGGGAGCGTCACAACTAGCCAGACTATCTCCATAATCCACAGCTGAATGAGCTACCTCAGACCAGTTGGACTGTTGTTTAAGGCGCACAGCCCCTCCGCCAAATCATTACAATAGGCTGCCTTACACAGGATCTTACTTACCCGCCCCGTGCTTGCCGGATTCACACTGATAAACTAAGGACATTAGTGACAGAGACACTAGTCAAGTGGGGAATATAACGCAAATCAGACATCGCGAAGAACGACAAGTTACTGCATTAATACTTGTCATGAGTGCGATAGGTTGTCAAGTTAGTTTCTGAATGCACTAACGGGGTTTTGTTGAGGTCTACGGGTAGCTGTTCAGACATTCTGAAGCTCGTTTGAAAGGCAAACTGCACAGATTATTTTCAAAAATATTACGCGTGTTGACAATAATGGAAAGAACAAAAATCCGGAACTACTTTGAATAGGCCGGCTGTCAGACGTTGGATACTCTCTGGTAGTCCATATGAAACTACTGACATATTCGTTCAATAAAGGCAGTAGTTGCAATCAACACCGGACCCATCAACTCTAAAAGTTCTGTGTTTAAATGTCTTACAAAACCAGTTGATCTCTCTGGTATCGGAGTGCGGACACAGTTAAGGCTCATGCTTCCGGACAAAAGGTGTCCTCTCTTTTGTTAACCATCTGTCAGGAAGGAATCGGTCATCACCAGGTTCACCATGTAGGTTTTCAGCGAAACTAGAATTGTCAGTAGGCTGAACTTTGTTCTAATCGAAGGGCGCGAGTAACATTAGAGTTCTGCGATGTGATCACGAAAACAGGGCAGCCTGTTAGTAATAAAAACAAGCTTTCGGTTGACAAGTAACTGCTTCGCGATCTACCAACCTTGCGGCCATGTTTTATTCTCCGTGCAACACTGGTTGACGATGGTGCTTTATTTTCAAGAGGCCATCGGGAGAAAAAAAGCTGGAGCAGCTGTAATGTGGAAACAAAGGAACGGTAAGGAACTGGGTTTTACTTATGAAAACCAATGTGTGCCAACTCACCCAATCAACAACAGCGTTACGCACCCCACGCATACAAACAAACGGGGTGCGTATGACAGAAAGCCAACATCTATCAGCGTTCACTGTTCCAGCTCTCTCACATCGGAACAGCATTCACATCACTAAACTCCAGACCGTTCTTTGCATTCCTTAACGTTCCCAGCCAGGATCTAAATGCGGTGCATGACCCTTCAATCCGGGAGACGAACATACTCCTCAACGTCCTTACTTGTCAGTTGCCGTCTTTTTCGAGATCTTTGTTGACCACCGCATGTCTTATACTGACGGAGGAAAGTGTATACGGTGTAGAAAACCACGAGTTATTTCTTTATTCATGACTTAACCTGCATTTTCAGAATCTTTGCATGGGAACCTGTTTCATCCTCACTCGCACGATAACCATCCTTTGACCTACGCTACGGTTACCATGTTGTGCGTTCAACTTCCAACTCTCTAGATCTTGTCACTCCGACGCTGTGACCCAATGTGCTTTTTTTCGACGCTGATAAGATGTGGGTTGCCCGTTTGAATTATTTTTTTCATTAACTGATGCCCAGCACACGATTTTTGTGTTCCAGGTATAGTAAACGCAGTGGTTTTATAAAAATGTGTTTGTTTACCACACTTCCATGTCGTGACGCACACAACAGCTTGTATACACCATAACTTTGATTATTTCTCTTCAGTCTAACCGTCTAACCTTATGTGTACCTAATCCGTTTTCTACAAACCACAGGTTCTGGACGACGAGGATCCAAGCATCTGGCCTTTGAGCATGGTCACCGCCACCATCACTTTGAAACGTCATCCTTTGTTCGAACCGACTACCACGGCCTCAAGTACCTCAGCCATTGCTGACCCTGGGTCCGGTGCAACCACAAGGCAAGATTCACATTATTCCGGAAGTGGCCGTTACGACTGGTGGGCTTACGATCAGTCACCGAACTCACAACTCTATCAGGCCGCGGATCCCAACATAGATGCCGGACCTATGAGTTACGGGGACTTTGGTGAGGAAGATAATGTGAGTGTTTGTCTGGAATGGATAAGGTAAGTGTGCTGTACACAATTAATGTACGAGAGTGTCATTATCTGTGGAACAACGATTCCACCAGGCTCCTCATCCTCTTCCGTTTTAGCTAGCGACAATTGAAATGTCGTTCGAGATGTTGTTTCTGTTCATGTCACAAACCCAGGTAGTCTCTTTTTTGTTTCTACTCTCGATTGTGCTGTTCAAGTGCACTCTAGATACGTAGATTTCTGTTTTTGCTAGTATTTGTTACGCAAAGAACGTTGACCGAGCCGTGAGAACGATATCTATCTGTGTGTGAATTTGGGTTTTAAGTTCAGTTTAGGTGAAAATGGTTTTGCCGATCCTTTGTTGCGCTCTTCTGGAAAGGGGAAGTGTACGGATCGGCTTTGTTGAAGCCAAATGAAAGAGAGCTGTTTTCACGGAGTGGTTCAGACAGAAGTCTTTCTGAATGGCTTTGTGGTAACGTAATCAATTAAGTGATAGTAGTGATCAAGAATGTGATAACACCAAAGAAGAGCTGTGATTGTAACGGACGGATGTGTACAAATAAAACGGAAGATCTACCGATAAAAATGGAATGACTCACTGACAAGTCGAGGTCCGTTGAGTTGAATAGGTCACCACACACAAAAGAAGAACAGCGCCAGAGAGTAGGTTCGGATGACGTCGGATAAATAAATCCACACGCGGCGTAAGATAGCAAGCGTTGAGCGTTGGCAGGACAGCAGATACCCGGAGCTAAAAAAAAATCACCGTGTAATTATTTCATCAGCCGAAATTCCACCAAGAAGTGGGAGGCAGAGATGATGCGCAGAAACTCCCGTTTATTTTTGTTACTAATCAAATTAAAAAATGATGATGCTGCTTTCAAACAAGAATACAAATGTATATAAAAAGTACGAAAATGAACTACAAAATGTAATCATGAACTGTGTACACTACACCTTCCGACCTAAACGATATCATGAGGCTAACTAAGTAACTGCGGAGAAAATAGTTCACCAGCAATCACGTTTCCTTTTCCACTTCCATTGAAAAGTATCTAACATTTAACTATCCGACTTTAGGTGAAATATAGTTTCGTCATTAATTTGGTCAAGAAAACATCCGGTCGTACGTAACATGTTAGCATGATAGAAGGGAGTATTGGAGTGGGATTTGTCACAGACACCCGATAATCGCGTAAACTGATCGACAATCACCGGATTGATTGGGCTAAACCATCGTGTGATTTGTGACCGCTCTCTGTTTCTCGTTTCTTCTCAGCGTCATGTAGCAAAACAATCCTTGAAAATCTTAACAGTACAGTAAGATGAGGGGAAAAAAAGATCACGTGCTGAAAATATGTTAAAGCTTACTGAAATATGCACTGTACACGTACAGATATTGGATAAAGCAAGATCTTTTCCCGTAACTGTTCCAGGCATCACTTTCAGTAGTCAATGGAAGTTTGAAATCATTGTAACTTTTCAACTCTTTTGAGCTATTTCTATTAATTGCAAATGGATTACAGATTCCACATAGAACGAACGTAGTTATTTCACACCTTTTTATGAGACAGTTTACCCCTTTTTGCACATTCTTTTCCATATGAATTTTAGCGGAAGTGGAACCAGGTCCTATCCACTGCCATATTGCACAAGCAAGGACTTTAGTTGAAAACCCAGGTTTGGGATCTCTGGCATTATCCCATTCGACACATAACCATGAATAGTCACAAAACTAATAACCCCTGACTGCATCGGCCTGGTTGTCCTGT
>LOND01002267.1:0-14883 GCA_014220965.1 Paragonimus kellicotti | reverse complement strand
CAGCAGACGATATGGGTGAGAACGGTGTATTGCTGACAACTCCCTTACCGCTATATTTCTCATATCCTTCCTGATTCCGGCTTCTAGTTACCATTCTGCAACTATCAACATGGATGTAGTCGATCATGGTAACAGTGTGTCTATGTCCTATATCTTACCATCTAGTCTCCGGTTTCATTCGCCCCTTGTTTAGGTCCTAAAATGCAAATTAGTACAGATGATTTCAACTTTCATGCTCTCAAACAAATAAGCTAAAAGACTGTCATCGCTCGGTCACTGAATTCCTTGGAACTCGACATCTGTGTTTCCGGAAGAAAAACATGTCGAACCAACAACTGGTTGTGCACCCGGGGTAACTCCATGGTCATAGCCGCATTTGTAACTTAAATTCCCGTTAACAGTAGACTCCTTGCCGTCCACCTGGCAGATTCCTTTAAGCTCTGCTTTGGATGCCAAATCTTCAAAAATATTTTCATTGTGGCATCTTATGATCCGACTGATTGCACTGACGTTGGTATCATGTACGCCTTCCATTCTGATCTGCCCACTCTCTTTAGTTCGTTACTCAGCTCTCATATAGTCATTCTAGCTAGTGACATGGACGCTCAGGTCGGCCGCCTTTGTGAGGCCGCGTCTCGTTTAGCTGACAGGTTTGGAGTGGCATCATATCATTCGGACAGTGACGGACGGCTGCTCAACAGTGTGCATAGCTGAAGCTATTTTTAACTGGAACTAGTTTTATACATCGTCTGTATCGTCATTTCCCCTGGCACCCTCCATCTGTGAATCATTCCTGGTCTCAGATGATTTACATAACTGCTGGTTACTGATAGTGCGACCCCACTCAGGTCTATCGTTTTTAATTCGACCGTAAACCTAAACTCGGATTATGTTTTGGTATATCCTGGTTTCGTTTTTACTTTCATTAGGCGGCAACCTCACCAACTGCAACTGCTGGCTGACTAGGCTGGCAGTAAAGCGCAAGAGAGAGAGTGTGTGATTTCAGGATTGTATCTGCTTACAGACACCTGGCCAAAACCAGACCTCCTTAAGGAACATTGTGATGAAACTATGACATACCTGTTGTTGGCTTTTTTTTCGATCATCTATCGGTTTGACTACGTTTTAGTTGACAAAATATATTATCCTTTTGTTTACGATACTTGCGCAACTTTATATGGAGTGTACGGAACTCGAACTTGTATGTTGTTTCTTGGCTTTCCACGTTTTACACTGTTTCCTCTGTTAGGTATCCAGCGTCTTCATCACCAAGCATTTATGTTACAAACTGGGTCGCTTATGAGGCTGGTTATTATCGGATTGTTTTAGCCTAGACAGAAGCGTTTGAGAAATTGAAATTTCAGGCTCTCACCCTTGCGAACTCTGTGTGGTTTTATCCGAACCGAGTGTCTCCTGCTGGATACGAACGAGCTATCTGTCAAGCAGAATGTGGTTTTTCTGTTTTACCTCTTGTAACACAGGTTTCTTACATGCAGACCATAATAGTTTGCTTGCTACCAGGATTGTTATACATGGTTTGTCTTATCCATTTGTGTACCCCATGCTTACTCTATTAGGACCAACTGAGTTCCGACTTGCATAAACCAAAGAAAACGACCACTCCAGTTTGGGACAAGGGCAAGCGCAAAAAACCAGCACGTAAGGGTAAACAACGCGGGAAACAGGATCATTTGAGACAACAACAACAACAGCCTCAACATAAACCACGCATGGATCAGGCGACCGCTGCGACTCTATCGGCCACAGTGGGGGACATGGATTCGGATGAAGGTAGACCGGTAACAGTGTCCAAATGTGGTAGGTTTGTACCTGGGAAACTTAGTTACTTTCTGCACACGTCATATCATTGTTATTTTTTTCACTATTAGGATTACCGTATTGTTCTATTGTTTGTCTACAGAGAACTTGAGAGAAAAGTCAGCTACTAAAAAACAAAAGCCGGATGATGCCGAAACGTTAGCCGCGGACGACCTGGTCAATGAGGGCTGGGAGGGCGAAGATCCGCAGGATATGTACAACAACGACGAGGCTGATTCGGCTGACGAAAAAGCAGACGCAAACATGTCTAAATTGCCACGTACTTCCGTGAAGTCTACCTCTAGTCGATCCAAGTTTCAGGAATCCAAACCTCATTGTACACACGTGGTTCATTGTCCGTACTTTCCGGTGGTAAGTTGTAGGGTTTATTCCGGTGGATGGTCTTTTGTAACCTGAGAAGAATTAGCTAGTACTTCGCAAGTGGCTTTCTTTAAACTTGTGGTTCAGCCTAATGCGTCACGCTATGACGTACTGTGCACACTTGAAACGTATTGATAACCAATCGTAGTAACGTCTTATAATCACCTGAATCATCGATGGCAATAATTCAGAAGAGCAAGCCCTGACGTTGCAGTGGAAGAGGAAACAAAGATGAGGCATCACTTGTGACGGATCGTTTACATTTAATTCTCAGTCGATTTACCAATAACATGCTAAACGCGGCGTTCAAACTGTTTGACTTCATTCGTACTAAATTTGGGGCAGATGTCTTACGTTCACATTTAACTACGTACGCCCAACTCTAGGAGGCCTATACCGTGAACATAAATGCCAGCTTTTAAGCGAGAGTAGGGCGACATCTGTGAGACACGGTTTCGTCTCAGTACTCGTCTTTACTTCATGAAAAACTCAGTCAAACAACGGCATCATTCGTGTCATTGAACATGACTGATCACTATATCTCATAACGTTTCCAACCTCAATGTCTGTGAGTCACAAAAAACCCAATCATTTCCCCGCGTAAATCCATCATTTGCCCGTCTTACTCCATACACCAGTTAACTGCGATATCAGCAATGGTTTCCGACATGGCAGAGTACTCATTCGACCTAACGAACTGGGCTTTCATCTCTAAAAACAGATCAACCGAACTTGTTTGACTCTCACTATCAAGTATCCGGTTCGCAACCTTATCATTGCATATGCAACAACAGTCAACAGTCCACCCTAAACTGACTGAAAACACTGTTTGGAATGGCAATGAGACATATTTGTCTCCATGCTGTTAACCAGTCTTCTAAGCCAATTTCATCTCATATTTTCAACTTCTCTACCCTTTGGTTGTCATCGCTGTTGTGGTATTGGGAGCTGGGGGTTTGTAGCTGTTTATTCTGCATACTGTGTGGACAGCCGGGAACGGCGAATTCTGTCGAAGGAGGCGCCACGGCATTCATTTAAACAAATATGGGTTTAAAAAACTGTAAACCGTGATCATAGCTTGCGTAGCTAATTTACAAAATAATAAGCAGTTGTCACGTTACAATACTGTCTCGTTTGTAAAACCATTGTCATCAGTGTATCACGACCCGCGTAGACAGACCGTGTTATTAGCTGTGTATCGCTTCGGAACACATCAACTTTGAGCACGGAAGTTAGCATGTACGAGCATGCATAATTTGCGACTTATCGCAACATGTTCGACTAGGCAGGTGTTCGTAATACTCCAACTGTAAGTAGGTTCGGTTGACCTGGACCTGTTTGTAGACTAACAAAAGCTAGCAGAACAATTTTTTCCGAGTCGCCAGTGAAATTTAAATGCAACAGTCAACGATATGCTTGACACTGCGATCTCAGCCACAAAGTAAACAACCGTTCGGTGGGATAATTTCAATTAGCAACGTAATTAAAGTCGTCTTAACATTCAGCTTCATAAAATGGTCACCTGATGAACAGCCATTCATATTTTTGTCCGTAGATGATTTTTCTCTTCGGTTTACTCGCCTTGACCATGCGTCATCTAAAAAGAGAGATTGAGGCGTTGGGTATGGCAGGTAATGTGAGTTTTATTCATTTCGTTACACATGCGATCATGCAACTTTACCGCCTGACACTTATCCTGAAGTACCGATGAATTCTGTCTGTCACGAGCTCATACAGATGTGATACATCCCAATTCCTAATCTGTTCAGGAAGATGATCAAACGTGTCACCCCTTACAAACCAGTGCAATTTTTTTGCTTCCATTTTTCTGTCATTTAAGGAAAAATTCGAGGGCTGGTGGATCTATTTGGTCGACCGGAAAACTCGGCAACTTATCACCAAACCTGTGTACATTTCTACATTACAAACAGAAGAAGAGGTGAGCTGATTTTGTATACGTGTTCGTTTTTGTAAATTGAACATCGGTCATTTGCTTTCAGACTGACGTTTTTGCCTGCTCTTCTCGAGTGTATCTCTGGTTAGAACTTATCAGCAGTGCAATTCCTTGCGACGACCGGGCTTTAAGTTTCGGATCATCATTTTCCATGGCATCCGTTTTGACCACTGTGCCGTTGACTCCTTATTTGGCATGACCTGACTATCTTATCTTAGCTGTCAGCCACATTCAATATGAATAATGTTCAGTTTGCCCAGTTTCATCCTTTTCATGCTTCCAAATCATTTCCACATTACGCGTTCCCTTCAGTATCAGGTGTTTCTTTGCTCGATCTATCGTTACTGTGTGATGTAGCTGATTTGAGTCCTCTCATCATTTTAGTAATGTTACTTATTTTCTCGGGCGTTTTGTAGCGCGGAGGTGTGGTTCGTTTTTATTCACTGACCATACACGATGTCACGTGACACTTTGTATCACTTGTGAACATTGCTGTGTCAGATCCGACTTCCTCAGTTTGTACTACTGAAACTGTGCTGATCCTGTTGTTGGTTAGGACTGCTAGCTTTTTTGTACACTTAGACGCATGGAAGTTATGGTTGCTTCTTCATCGCGTTGATACTGTGGACTCCGGATTCTGTTGGTGCTCTCTATGCACTATTTGTAGATCAGCATACAAAACACTAGCAAAAGTTACACATTTAATTCAATATAGCAGCCAATCGGTAAGTTTCCAACTCAGCATTTGATCAATCTGTATTGATCAGATCCAATGCGGACTTTCTACAGTACGTTGGTTCTCCAAAGATGAGCCCTTCCAGTACGAAACACGCCCATCTAAAATGCACGTTTAGTGTACACGAAGTTGTTTTTATTGGATGTCTTTTTTTGACGGGACAAACCTCCCTGAACTGCGCACGAAACAACGCTCTTTTGGGATTGAAATGGACAGTCCTTCCAGTAGAAAACTGTACAGCATTGCTCTCGGACAAAACCCGTGTTTTATATCTGGATCAATAAACAAGCCACATGGATCCGTAAATGTCTCGGAGAGGGGCACCTCATAATTTAATGGATGGTGTTCGTGTGTGAGAGGATTGACACATGAGCCAGTCGCAGTTTACAGCGGCCGGGTGTCGAGTGATTTTGAGATGGACCGCCAAGGAAAGTGAAGGATCTGTACGAACGGCTTCTTTGCACACAGGCATGGATCGTGGAGTCTGATAGCGATGACCTCAGCTGTTCACAACATTCGCACTGACCGATCTGGAGTCGGCTTGACGGACTTTGTAGACGATTCGAAACGTCTTCCTCCATTAGACTGTGATATACCCCACCTTGTAAGACATTTACTGATCCATGTGACTCGTTTTATTGACCCATATAAAAACCCGCGCTGTTTAAACATCGCCCGCAGGATAGATCACTAAAGTGTCTGAAACCACTCATATAGGCATTACCCTTCAGTGATGACTTCTTGTACGTGTTAGTGAAGCGTTCATACTTATATTAACTCAGCTACACCACTAGTGTGCCTGCCAAAATGGTTTCGTTGTACTGTTAACAAGTGAACTGAACGAAAGCGGGAAGTTCTGTCATATTGTTTCAATGAACGGCGTTGGTCGCCGCCGTGTGTGGCGGCTGGAGATACGAGTGAATGCTCACCTTTACCTGCACAAACAATAATCTCACGGAGTTGAAACGAATATCACTAGAATACTGTGCATGCCTTTTGTCTTCTGGTGGAATAACTGTACACTGTTCGACAAAGGTAAATGTTCACGTCTAACTAGCATGTTCAAGTCAAGCAGCGTCACTTTTTTGCCATAACTTGCTGTCCTAAAAAGTTTGTTTCTAGTTTCCACTGCTCAGTCTTTGGTCATTTATACATTGGCCTTAATATCAACCCCCACGCTTCTCATCGTTGTTACAGCCGAGATTGCAATTTATACGATCGGCCTAACCGATTTCAGATATACTCGAGAGAATTAGGATCTAGTGGTCGTGATAATCAAACCATTCTGGCTCATTCCACCATAGGCCAAGTGCAGTGTCGCATAACTCACGAGTCATCGCTGTCTGCGCTTTTTCGTTAACATTAGAACACAACGTGGATCACCGAAGTACATTCCGATCTCATAAACTGTGGTTCGGATTAATTTTGAAAAACATTAGATGTGGGCCCACTATTGCTGTGACTAACCGCTCTAAACGTCGGTCATCTGCAATGATTCTTTTCCGTCTGCTTCATTCTTCAAGTTTTGTTCCCGGTTTCAGGAAAGCGGAATATCCATCTCTTTGTTGTTGTTCAGGAAGTTTAAAATGTTTTGCTTTGCCCACCCAAAACGCTCCAGTTCTTGTTTTGTGTGACAAACGACTAGCTGGCATCCTTAGTACATGACCTAACCATCTAAGTCTGTGCAAATGAACAAAAGAACTCGTTTGACAATCAGTGCCAAACACCCGCTTCCTAACCTCCTCGTTGCTTACTCGCTGGTGCCACCCGATACGAGCGATTGAACGCAGACATCGGTGGTCAAATACCTGAAGACGGTTCACGTCCTCTACTCTGAAGCGTTGAAGTTAGTTGTCTTCGCTGACCGGAAATAAATTTCAATGGCGTTGACTATTTTACCATTTCGAATTGGAATATCTGAGCTTCCCCGGGTTCAGACCAGTGACAATGACCACGTGCTGACTGCTTGGCGACAAGAGATCCATGTGGAACCATTCAGAGTTAGTGCACCATACCATCCTACTACTTTTAAAGTCAGAATTTTATCCACTGTTACCTCTAGGTTGGTGATGACATTCGACCTAATTCATCCGATGTTGTCTATGTGCTTCAGTGAGCTTCAGTGGTATACACATTAGCTTCGAACAAGTTAGAAATGACACATTATTCAATAGTTGGTGCACTGTCGTTTCGATCAGTTACAGTTTCTGTTTCCCTTTCACTTGAGAAGAATTTAATAATATGCTCGAAGCAGATCAAAAGAATATTCTTATTACCATGATTAGATGAGATCCTTCCATCCTCCTGATTGTTTGACTAAGCAATTTGAAATGGGGTTTGCCAAAAATGGATTGACTACTGCTTGAGATCTGTTCAAATATCTGGTAATCTCTCTCCCACTTATTCTCACATTGGTCTCGAGTAATATCTCTTTCTGTTGCTCTAATTACTGCGTTCCGCATAGTTCGATTGGGGTTACATTAATAGATTCTGGACAGTTGTCTAATATATAAACCAGTTAGTGGGTCTACCTTATTCAATACGTAGTGGAGTAAATGCACTCAGGATCGCTCACGTGATGTATACATCACTCACATTTTTTGGTTGTACATTTGTGTAGTTCCAGTATCCGGAAATTGTTAATCTAGCATTATATTCGCTGTTGATACAAAAGTCCTTATGAAAGGTACGGTTGTCCACTGTTCTTTTGTCATTTTGTTGTTGAGGCTGCTCAAACAACTATGGAGCACTTCACACGTCACCAGCGCCATGCTGTTTGCGGTAAACTGTGCACTATATCGAATACGATTGTTATCTTTTAAGCAGCGTAGATATGCACTTTTTTGCAGTCGCCGTGGATGTCAGTGGTTGACCTGCAACACTGTAATACATCAGTTCTGTCAGACTTCCACCCTAGCCTGTTGTCCCACGGCACTGTTCCTCCTGTTTGGCTATACTGAACAGAACAACATATTTTCCAATGAATATCCTGTTATCGAGTTTCGCAAGCTTCCTGTTCACTCGCCAATAACAACAAGTGAACTAGTAGTGGAGTCACACGGTCTGATACCCTTTTCGTTTTTGAAATTTGTACAGGTTACTGTTATTGACAACAGATGTCCCAACACCTGGTTCCTCGGCACTTTCAAATGCTTTATCTTTGAGTAGACTTCTTACTACTGATAGATTCTTCCATCTAGCTTTTAAGAACCAACCATACCCGCCTCCATTCACGGCATCATACTGACGTTGGCGGTTACACAATCTCTTCGATATTGACGCTATCCTTCGATGGAAATATCAACACGTTTTTTCTTGGTAATATTCATTACATGTGGCTTGCTGATGCTTTGTCGAACAGTCGTTTTAGTAAACCTTACATTGATCTCCAGCAAAACAAAGCACATGCAGTGTTCGATAAGAAGACGCCTGCGGTTGATTAAACCGTAGATTACGTATGTCGGACTACTTTCCCTGTTGATTATGTGTTCCGAAGAAGTTAAAATTAACCGAAACACATTGACACGTTGGTCCAAACAAAGTTTATTACATTGCTACAATGACTGAAACACTACATTACACGAGGGCTTACATTAGACAGTTGACTGATAGAACTTTCACCATACCATTACCGATGAATAGCCGTGTTCGTTACACCGAACGTGTGCGCTCGGTCTGGATTACATTGTTCAACGCCATCTGTTGATTACAGCTACGGTCACGTTGGCATACCTTACTGACAGTGCAAACCGTCTTTACGATGGGCGGGCTACGGCCAGTTTGTGCCATGGTAGCGTGGGAAAGATGACACATTAGAATCAATTCCGTAAGCCGTAGGTTGATAACGATGTCCATCTGAACAAAATTGGATTGCAATAATGTGGACACGTGGCTGGTAAGCGATGTAACAATCTGATGTTGGCCTAACAATTGGAACCGGAACACACCGATGTTGTGATTCAGAGATAGAGTACGCCCATTCCTCAATGGATTACTAGTGGGTGTTCAATCACCTGATTCTGCAACACAGGATTTACCCCAACACCAGTACACATCTGGTCTGTAGCATTGGTATCTTCACGGTCAAACGTGAAAGTACACTTGATTGGCCGTAAAAGCTTTGACGATACTACCTCCACGTTGTCTGACCGTAATCTCAGCAGTCGTGGTTAAAAGTACACTGCTATGGGTAGCCTGACTGCTGAATTGACAGCCGAGAAGCTGCGGGCATCCGCTGTGATCAGCTTTGTTTGTCAGCCTAGTTTTTTTGTCATTCTCTTTTGTGGATCAGTCAAGTCGAATCGAATATCACTGTACTCCTCCATTTTGTCGATGTCTTCTTACGTTCTGTCCACCTCGTTGTCGATGTAGTTTTGCTATCTACGTTGCAACAGTCTTTCATGTCGATAAATGGGAATGAACTACTTTCAACTAGTCATCATCAGGGCAGAAAACAATAATTACGGTATTCTAGTCCCATGGACCGAACTCTCTTTTTTGAAAACAAAACACGGCTGTCCTCCACAGCCTACTATCGTTTTACGTGTCTATCGACTGACATTTACCCACCCAGATTGAATGCAGCAATTTGTTGTTCTCGCTATTGCTGTACCGATCGATCGATCATACCACCTTTGGTGGATGTCGTTTGTTCACTCAATGATAATTTCACTCGGCTGAGCGTAATCCCATGGAGCTCCATGTGTTGACCGACAAAGACGGTAATTTAGTGATCGATTGAAATATGGAAGGCGGACCATAAATTACAATTTCGTCACGAGAAGTCATATGAACGAGCACGCGTGGAGACTGAAATGTGAGTGACACAGTGTTGCACGGTGGTGTTAATTCGGCCCATGTGGTGACTTTTCTAGTCAGTTGGAACAGGCAAGTTAGTGCTTCTGGTTTTAGCTATGCAGATTTGCTGCACGAGCATTTTCTATCAATACTGGTTGTCCACGTCTGTTGCTTATTTCCAGATTGGTCATTCTCTGACCGTTCGGTACAGCTCTTCAGAGAAGTTTGAATCGTCTCACATCAGAAACAGACTCTTATCATGAGAATTCATACTGAGTGTAATTGTCATTTTTTGTCCGACTTTGCGGGCTATTCGAGGATGGCGGCAGACCTGGTTAGTTCCTATGGAAAGGTCGGCTGGGCGAATGATATGGAGTTGCGAGCGCAAACCATGCTCTTTTCCTCACGTCAGGTCTAGGTTGGCTAGCTTCTGCTAGTGAACTTTGTTCACGAATGTGAATTTGCATGTATGGTCTATGGGAGTTGAAAGTTGAAAACCACCCCGTCCATTATAAATCCAACAGTTTGCGAGCGATACTGTGAACAATGGTTGTCTATGAGCATGTGAGTTACTTTGAATCAATTCTTTCACACTCTCATTCAAGAGGTCTACACATATACTGGTAACGTACCCAACTGCGCATCTCAATTTCTATCAACTAACTTGTTGGAATAATCCCCGTTTTAACCGAACGATTGCCGCTTGTCATTTGCAGATACCTCTCCGTTTCATGGCACCCTCCCTGCCTGGGTCTTATTTCTACACGTTGTGTGTACGTTCGGACAGCTACATTGACTGTGACGTCTCAGAAACCGTGCGGGTATGCCATTCTGTTGAGTGCCCATCAATTTTTGTGTGTTGGCGTTTCCCTTTTTCTTCACTCACATGATTAGCTTGTGTGGGTGATAGAGTTTGTGGGTGGACGATTGCCACTTTGAGTTCGTATCATCTGTTTGCTTTTTGTGCGTCTCCCAGTTTGCAGTAGTTTTCTGTGGCGCTTCCTCACTGTTTACAAATGCTTCAATCTCGGAATCAGTAGAATATTTGTAAATGTACATTTAAAAAAACACGTACGGATTTCGAACTTGGTGAAACTTTCCAACCTAAATCATATCTGGACCTACCTAGACAGGCCTTAGACCATGATGGTCCCTCAGTTACCCAGCGTGTTCTACGCTACCCTTTACCTGAAGAACGGACAGATTCGTAAAACACTTATTCAACCGCCGCGGAAGTGGTAGCGTTCTTTAACCTAGAGAGCATTTCAGCTTCCTCTGTGGGACTTTCAAATGTTGCGGAATGAATGAATCCCAAGGCGTGCCAGACCGCGGCAGTGTGTCTGACGAATAAGCTCCCACTTGTTAGGTCTATACCATTGCATTCGATATTTGAACATTAGTAAGGAAAGTCGGCCTATAAAGTATTTGAAATAACCCCCATTTTACACTATCCTTGACACAGAACTTAGCATATTAGAGCTTTTCTTTTAAACCGTCCGAAGTGTAGAATATCTCCTGTATTCAATTATGAAAGTTTACAAGTGGTATTTAAAATCAAATTGGGGATAGCTGACCGATTTTCCAACCATTATTTGAGACCCTTATCCTACCTACGGTTTGAAATGTCAGTTTTCCGTGAAATATCGAGAATCTCGCACTTTCTCAATTTTCGCAAAGAGAAGCTTCCCTCAGTTCCACCGTAACGAGAAAAAAGCTGTGAAGGGATCCTTTAAATGTCTTCCTCTGTGACACTTATCACTCTTCAACGTTAGACTGCGACTTGGTATTGTCTTGCGTACTAGGTTGGTCTCCTCGCACTTAATCACATGAATCCTACACAACAATTGTAATGTTGTGCTATTCTTTTAAAGTATGTTCCAATGGTCTCGCGCACAAAAATCAATGTCGTATCTCACGTAAACTCTTGACTACCGTTCATTACTTGCTGCAGCCTTCGAAAATTCCAGGTTTGAATCAGTAGTGAAGATTCGGGGATTTAGGTTATTTGAAAATTGAACACCACCCACACTTGATCGCAGCCTTCGCATTCAGATAAGCCTTTCGGCTAGCCCACTTCGAAAGGAAGCACTAGACTCGAGTTTCGCTCTTATTATCGTCGATGTGTGCACGTTGATTTCTGCTGTTCGCTTTGCTACCGGAAAAGTGGCCGGACAGGCAAATTATATGCCATCATCAAACTTATTGTGGTTGGGTTTAAGAATGCTCCGAGCATCCACCCGTGCAAATTGTGAATCCACTCCAGAACTTCAAAAAAGACTGACTCGTCGTTTCAGTCGGTTGAGATATTTTTTGTCATTATCGTGCTGTGTGGAACAAAACGATGTCCAACGGTAGGTGGTTGGCTGCACACTACAAAAAGACATGCGCACGAATCTACGCGCAGACCTAATCACTGTTGGTCAATAGCATAGTGTTCGTTTTATGCTTGTATAGACTGACAGGACGGTGACTTCACAATGGTATTCCGCCGCGAGCGAGTTTCTGTTCTCTAGCCGAGTTAAGGCGACGATCACTGAAACCGCCGAATTGAGCTCATTCTAGGCCGTATGATGGAGGTTGGAGCAAAAATCGTTTATCTTTTATTACATACTTCCTGAAACTAAAATGGATGACTACACCCGTGTTCCAAGGACTCCATGAGAAGTCGTTTGAAAATGCATCGAAATTCCTTGTGTGGTTGTTCGTTAACTTTTGTTTAAGGTTTGGAGGTTGTAGAAAATTATGAAAACTATGAGGGACCTTCACAGTTTGGCTGCTGTGGAGAAATAACTCGAAGTATAAGTCTCACTGTGACTGCATGGAAACACTACCTCGTATGACTAACCCTGCGTCCATTGACAGATAAAGCGGGTAAACAACATGGGCAGAGGAGCACGCTTGGCCTGTTCCCAACCGCTTTTGTCACGACGATACTTATCACAGACAGGAGGACCAGCGACATTTCTGCGCTGGAAAACAAATTGATAGAGTCGTTGATAAGGCGTCTAGGTTTGCATTGAACGCTTCCCAATTATATACACATCACTACAAGATGAGGTGCCTCACTGGTAGTCAAGAAGAGATATTGAATACATTGTAACACTGATGGGCTCTAGAAATAAACCCATTCTGTCGTGGAGCGCGAATAGCCTAAATTTTATTCTGATTGGACCAGTGTACATGCAACCAATCTGGACCTCCCTACCAGACTCTGTCATGACGGCGTCATCAGTTGGTGATTTCAGCAGCAGATAGGACCCACACATTGAAGAAACTAAGGGGAATTCTTAGATAGCACGACCCTCAGTATCATTACGGGATAATAAGACTACGTTTGACCTTTCACAATTTCCTCAAGTTGGCCACTTTGTTTTGGACACCAAATTGTGTTTCGTAGTTTTAGGCAGAGTTTGTCTGTTGCTGTCTAGTCATTCTTTGACACTCCCTCCAGCTTTTTCCTCATCCACGGCAATGTCGTGGCTGACTCTCGCTCCTCTTCATTGTAGCTGTTGTGCTATCCGTCAATATTTTTATATCACTGGAGACCGAATCCTGTCTGCATCCTTCCTGTTAAAGGGCTCAGTTCATGGGGCCTCTGTCTGTGCCATACAGAGCTGTATTGGGTTAAACAAATAGTGCAGACGTCCAGATAGACAGATATATGGATTGATTCGGGGTGGGTGAGCACAGAGGTCTCTTTTTCTAAAATGTACTTGAATCGCTCTTCCTGTTGGTTTATGAGTTTTGCTTATCCGGTGTGACAAACAAGGTGGTTTAAGGATCGTTAACTTGTTTAACGTTCGGTTTGGTATCCCACTCATTAAATTCAATGTTTCATGCATCTGCAATTAATTTCCGACTTCTTTTCACAGTTCACTGTTAGTCCATTGCCAGAAAGCGTACTGAACTATTTGAAGGTGCAAGAGGAGGCACACTCGGACGATTCAAGTGCGTCCAGCTGTGTCTCCTCAGACGAAGAAGGCGATGAGGGTAGTGAAGTTGATCAGCAAGACGATTCGAGCGTACCCAACAACGAAGTGGAAGACGACTACGAGGAGGAGGAAGAAGAGTTGGATGCGGAGATAGAGGAAACACAGGGACGGCCAAACGGGAGTGTTACTCAGGATCGAGTGTCCGCGTATTTGGCCAAAGCCTGATCGTACATCCTGTGGCGCCACTCAAGCTAGAGATCAAGGAACTTGATAATGTTTTGGGCGCTCATGTGAATATTGGTGTATGTATTTGTTGGCGTTCTTCATTTCTTGATAAATGACTGCGTTATGTACTTGTTAACACGCGTTTGTACAGTGTAGTGAGATATTGAAACTGCCGGCGAATGAATCACATGCAGCTGGCTATTCTTCACGTGCCGAATGTGTGGCCTCAGCTGATAACCGCATCATCTGTTTTAGCTCATCCTGAATCAGAAAGTGTTTGGCCTGGTCTAAAAAATATTTAAAGCCCAAAGCAGAACGCCACAAAACGAACGTCACTGTCCTCGAGCTCTTGTAAGTTGCTGACCAGTTACTTAAGGCATACTCGCTAGTTTTATCATTCTCAGTTTGAACGGCCTTCAGCGGGGTCTGATGTTACTCTTGTAGCAATATGCCGACAATCATCTATTAGCCAACCGTCATTACGGATCGGCACGACCAATGAGATCGGGGGTGGAGAAGCTTTGGAGTGGGTCGGTCACTCTCCACTATGTAGCAGAATAGGTCGAGTTGAACCGGATGATAAATCGTTGCCTAAATGAATATGGCCATCTTTTACACGGTAGACTGTGTTCATCTACGCATAAAGTATCCAGCGTTTATATGGGAAGGCCACGTAACACATTCCAATCATTTCCGCAATCCGCTGGAAATAATCACTGATAAAAGTGAATGCATGACTTCCGTTATGGCGTTTTTGGGTCAACACCGTGATATGGTTCGGAACAAAAGAAGTTTTTGGTAATTACTTACGTAGGATTCAGTATTTTCTCTGATGAATGTTAAAACCACTGATCTGATTAGTGATTTATTGACGCCCACTGACCTCCGAGTAACATAGGTTTTGGTCTACGTGCTTTGATGTGTAGACAGGTCGCGAATTACCTTGCAGTTTCATGTTCCATTGATCCACATAACCTGTCGAGTATGCGTAAGGCCGAAATTTCCAAAACCCATCAGCGTTTGTTGAACTTGACTGATAT
>LOND01002266.1:64270-76201 GCA_014220965.1 Paragonimus kellicotti | reverse complement strand
CTTTTGGTCAGGCTCATGGCTGATATGATGTTGATGATGATGATGATGAAGAAGAATATATCCTCGACGAAAACTTTACGTGATATTAATATTTTAGTTTTTTTTTCAATGAAGTATGTTATGTTGGCGTGCGAGTGTTATAATATTTCACGATGATTGGGTAACCGGCAGCTACTTCTAGAATGATTATCACGTGATAATCAAAATTCCGTACGAAGTTTTGACATTAGTTTGTTCTATAGGGTCAATGTTTAAGCTAGAATCTATATTTCATAGCTCAAAACTTGCTGTCGTTTGAAGGGAGACTCCAATCATCCGACCAGCACTTAATACGGTCAAGGTCAATCTGTAATGCACTGGGATCACAAGCATTCCAGATTTTTAAATCATCAGCATAAAGGAGGGCGTTGCTAGAAATAAGATCAGGAAGGTCATTGATGTATATTAGAAACAACAGCGGACCGAGTACGGATCCTTGAGGAACTCCAGCGGAGATCGGAGAAGGAGAAGAAAGGTCCGATCCGGTTTTTACTCTGAAAGTCCTGTTACCAAGAAAGGATGTAATCCAGCGGAGAACCTCTCCTTGGATGCCATAAGCCTTCTAGTTTATGTACAAGAGGACCGTGTGGGACACGGTCAAAGGCTTTGGCAAAGTCGAAGAAGATAGCATCCGAGATATGGCCATTGTCTTTGGCGTCTGTCAGGCTATCCATGAAGATTAGCATATTGGTTATGCATGACCGGTCGGGAAGAAAGCCATGCTGGGTAGAGGAGAAAAGGTTATTGGAGAAGAAATGCTTAAGGATGGCGCGTTTAACAGACGCTCCATTACCTTGCATGGGATGCTGGTGAGGCTGATCGGCCGATAACTAGCAGGGGAGTGACGATCGCCTGCCTTAAAATATAGGTGTGACAATGGCCTCTTTCCATGCCTCCGGAAGAGTGCTGGTCCGAAGTGTCTGCTTAGGCACCGCCAAATTAAGAGCCGCTGTGTTGATCACCTGAGGATGGATCCCGTATGTACCCACTGCATTATAACGATTGATCTTGAGCACGGGGAATTTACCTTTCAGGAGTGGACATTGGTAGCTTCTCCCCGGAGAATCGGAATGCCAGTTTGGCGGGACCACATTGTAAACTGCTGAATAGTATTCTCTGAACATCTCAGCAACCACCTGGGGGTTGGAGGAGGTTTCCCCGTCGGGAAGCCGCAGAGAAAGCGCCGAGGGCTTAGTTTTTCTGGCGGCGCATGTACTTGAAGAGAAAATTCTTATTCTCGCGGGCTACTAGTAGGATCTTTGACTGTATCCGTTGGGTGTGTTGACGGATTTCCCGCTTGCACCTGTTTCGTACAGAGCGGAAGGCGTTTAGATCCTCCGGCTTGCCCGTTAGCTTTTGCTTAGAGAATAGACGGGAACGTAGGTCAAGAAGACGACGTATGTTCCGCGGAAGCGGTGAGCGAGAGAGAACTTCCATAGTTTGCGAGGAATAAATGCCTCATCAGCTTCGTGAATGGCAGCTTTAAAAAAGGTAGTTTGAGTTAACTGAGTCAGACGCTAGTCTGATTGTACTTAGAAGTGTCTCTTTTGCGTCGAAGTCAGCCTTCTGAAAGTTTCTGGATGATGTTTCTGTTACGGCATTTTGGAACCAATAACAAAATCGAAAGCTAGTAACATATGGTCACTGTGCCCCAGCGGTGGTTTGATGACCACTCTATCTACCAGATGAGCTTCATTTGTGATAACCAGATCAAGCAATGAGGGTATCTGTCCTGGACGGTGCCGTGTAGGTAGTTCGACATGCTGTGTCCAGGCTTTCTCATGGATCAACAATGCCAGGGATTTCGAAAATCCGCAGGCAGAGTCCTCTTGAGAAGCAGCTATATAGTTGAGTTTGGGTGCGTTGAAGTCACCCATAATGAGAAGATGGGAGAAACGTTGTGTAGACGAGAGACGGTCTAGGGCGGCAAGAATGGCCTCGTCGTCGGATGCGCTGCACGACGGCGATCGGTAAATAACACCGACAAGGAGCGTGTCACGACTACGAAGCTGGAGTTTGAACCACAGTCCGTCGCATTTCTCTGGAGAGGTAAATTCCCCTATGACAGTTGGCACCGGGAGCTTCTGGCTCAGAAAGACAGCACAGCCTCCCATGCGTCCACGGGAGGAGTCTGTTCGATACAACGAGTACCCAGGAACATGCAGTTCGTTATCACTGATGTCAGCGGAAAGCCAGGTCTCTGTCAAAGCAAGAATATGAGGGAAGTGTCGTGGACCAATTGTCTGATTTCTGGTAGTTTGTTTAAAAGGCTCAGACAATTAGTGTACACACACTTGAGAGCTACCTCCTCATTTGGCTGGGTACAAAAAAAGATAGAAGAGCGCGAGGAAGAACTTGAGAAGACAGTTCTAGTAGCTAGTGGAGGTGCGAAGACGACGTCACAGTTTTCTGAACCAAAGCAAATTAATGTAACACGTCATCTTCTGAACTGCGTCTGCGGAACAAGCAAACAATCTTTCTCCCTGATGCATGCATCGATCGTTTGTAAACTGCAACTCATTTCTCTCTGATAACGCCTTCTTTCACTGACAGACGTCATGTTGTCTTATTATGTAACCATTTGTTGATTTGTAACCGCCTGTAATTATCTGTCATGATCGCGCACATCCGAGCGTGTCTCTCACGAATGCGTTGAGAAATATGCATTATTATCAATAACAATATCATTCTTATAACTACTTGACGACGTTGTACATTTTATTAACCAACGCAAAAATATAATCAACACGTAAAGTCCTTGCGTCAAATAGACGCACACAGCTTTATATTCAACGAACGACTTGCGAGGTTTTCAACTGCTGAACGTTTTCGAACAATCAAAGAAGTGCTGTACTAAATTATGCTCAAATGTTTGCCAATTTCTGAGGTTCTCCGTCCTTTCTCGTCAAACCCGATCTATTCTTGCGTTTTTCCGATTCCATTTACGCAACTAGTCTTTTGATAACGCGCTGGCACGTACTTTCCTGAGTGTTCTTCAACTGTTTGAAACATTGTGAGATTGTGTTATTTCCTCACTCTTAGTTCTGGTCTGCTAGGAAAATTTTCGTGATGAATAGACGTAAAATCTTGTATTGACTGAGCAGTTCCGCGATATTTTCAACTTTTTGACGTTTCCGAGCAATCGAAGAAGTCCTGCGCTGGAGTTTGCTCAATTCTTCGCCGGATTTTGGAAATTCCCGTACTCCCTCGCCCAAGCCGAATTATTTCAACATTTTCTGACGCTTAATACGTCAACTCAGCGAAGTCGTTCGAGGATGCATTTGCACGTATTTCACGAGGTGATCTTGAAATATATGAAACATCTCCTACATGAGCTTGTGTAAGGAAAAGTTAATGTAACATCTCATCTTTTGAACTGAATCTGTGGAACAAGCGAACTATTTTCTTCCTGGTGCGTGCATCAAACTTTTGTAAACCGCAACCCATTTCTCTCTGATTACGCTTTTTTTGTCAGCAGATTTCATGTTTGTCTTATAATGTAACCATTTGTTGCTTTGTACGCCTGTAATTATCTGTCATGATCGCGCACATCCGAGCGTGTCTCTCACGAATGCGTTGAGAAATATACATTATTATTGTCATTGTTGTAAAGCAACGCAGTGACGTGTTCTCGGCGACATTTCGGTCTCCACTTGTGTAGGTCGTGTGCCTGTTATACTGTGTCTTTGGTTTATGCACGTTTCTGTTGCCTTCGTTTACAGGTCCATCGTTGGGCTCTTCATTTCGGAAGAACTCTGTCTCACGTTGTCTCCACGTTGCACAAAGTTCTTGCACGAGTGTAACGGGAACCGATGCCGGACGGCCCGGCCTGCCTGTTACAGCCGTTCATACATATTTTCGGTAAAGGGAAAGCAGTTTAACATCAACTCTTTTTGACTGAATCTGTGGAACACGTGAAATGTTCTCTTTTCTAGTGCACACGCAAATATCGACTAGGACGCAATTCTTTTCTCTTTGATGACGCCTCTTTTGCTGAGGGATAGCACATTGACCTTACACTAGGCGCGACCGAATTATCATATGTGAACGTTCAACCATTTCTGCCTGCGAATAATGATCTTGTTGCCCGATCGCTTGGAGACACTGTTACTGGTTACTTCAGTCGATAACGCCACGATTAAGACTCCCTAAACACGTCGAAATCTACGATCTCACTAAACCCACTATCACATTTGTCATATCACATAATTATTCATTGTTTCGTATCGTCTGTAATCATCTGTAATGATCGTGCTCACCCGAATGTGTTCATGATGGGTGCGTTGAGCAATATACATTATCAATGCTCTCTGGCCTTCTGAGTCAATCGTTAGATGTTCCCCTCAGTGGGTGCACTGTATGCCTCGGTGTACTGGTGACTCATCAAGGTATGTGTAATTAGTAACGAATGAAACACTCGGTTTCAGAACCAACGATACGACAATCGAGAGTTCAGACGACCTCAGAATAGTGTGCTCCGCGGCCTAATCGACTTACCGATGATAGTCTTGGTGATCGCAATATCGTTTCTGGAAAAACCTGTTGTTGATATCACGCCAGTTAATACTGCTCTCCACGTTATCACTGATCAGCGTTTTCATGATGTTGCAAATGCAGTCACAGATGCACATGCCAACAATTGTATCTGCATAATTCATCTATAGGTCCATGTGGGTGTGGATTGCAGACCTGCAAATTTGGGCGTGAGGTCGTTTCAAGTTCAAAAGGCTAAGGTCCGCAACAGTTTTGTTGGAGAAGCGAACTGGAAAAAATGCCGATCAGGGGGCTGTAAATGCCGACTGAGACCGCACTGCTGTTATATTTCGCAAACATAACGTGCATTTCTTCCGTCAGTTTGGTTCTTTGCCACATTACCTCACTAGAACTTTTTAAAACAGAATTATCGTGTACGAATTACATGTTGTGTAACGGTTTCGGGTGAACGGGTGCAACTTGACGTACGTCCTCTGCATGGATTATGGAATTGTTCACGATGCGATAAGTCAAAGTTGACTTACATAGAAACAGCCGGACGGTCATCACTCAACCTGAGTACATGCTGAATGGTACTCAAGCAAACAAAATTTCGACAACAGGGTGAGCACACTGAACATCGCATACGGTCAGTGTTGACGGCGATGGTGGTGAGTAGTTAGTGTCTAGACCACTTGGACTTCCGTCAAAGTCCACAGAAAAGTTTGTTATGAAATTCTGCGCAATCTTAGGCGTACCAGAATAAACAAGACGCGAGCAGTGCGCTCCGAGACTAGCACATATTTTACGTTAACCAGTGCGTTCCATACGTATAATGGCAACGGACATTTATTCCACCGAGCGTACAAACTTGCATGCCAACGTAAAGTCATTGAGGAAATTAACAACTAGTACACGTAGATTACCAACTTATCAGTGGGGCCAAACTTCATGAACCTCCCATTCCTCACGCAGTGGCACACTGTTCAAAAGCAGATGGTTGTGCTACCTTCCAATAAGTCACAAACATTTCGTATGAACGGAATGTATCACCTACGTCCTGTGGACAGTCCAACAGTTATCACACTGATTCGTTTCGCACTTCAACGATGTACAGCCCTCCAGAGATGCGTCCGTGAATCTGGGTGACGGAAGGGCTGGAATCGCAAAGTAACGCGTAGCTGGCACATGTAAGATCGAAAGCGAATCAAGGTATAACACTCATGAGAGCCATGTTCAGCAGCATCTTGACGTGGAGATGCCAGCTAATAATAATGTGTATTTCTCAACGCGAAGGAGTACGGGAAGTTTCGATATCTGGCATACGATTGAACAGACTCTAGCGCAGGATTTTGTCGACTACTCGATAACTTCCAAAAGCTGAACAATCTCGCAAATCGTTCGGTCAATACGGGATTTCTAGCATCCATTCATCGCGGAAATTTTCCTCGCATAACGGATGTTTCTGGGAGTAAGGAAAGAACACAATCTCACGTGTTAAATGGGAAAATGTGGAGTGATCACATGTAATATGACAAATAATGTGTATGTAATATTTTCTTGACAAAAACTTTACGCGATATTTATATTTTGTTTTTGAACAAAGTACATAATATTGGCAAGTGATTGTTACCGTACTTCGCAGCAATCGAGTAGCCAGCAGGTTCATCTAGAATTTTTATCACGTGATAACCAAAACTCACGAAGTTCTGGTGTCAGTTTGTTTTACAGGACGGATGTTTGATCTCAAATCCATATTTCATAATACACGGAGGTTTTCATGTGCTCAATGAGGAAAGTTCGAGAGAGGAGAGGCAATATGAGATGTGAATGGAGGTTTCACTCCGATTATGTAGAGTATACGGGAAGAGTATATTTTTCTCGCAGTTTTGTGCGGAGAGTTTTTGTATGCTAGTCAGTAAACCGTCTACCATTAATTATAGCGTGAGGGCTTACCAGGATGAATTGTTTATTACAAATTGGCATACACATAAATGGAAAAATTGTATATGTGAATTATAAAGGTTCTATCCGTGTGTATGTTCTAAGTATAACTTTATATATATCGTCGTTCTGCTGAATTTACTGTAACCTCCAATGTTATACTATCGAGCATTCTGAGTAAGGCGTGCACAATAGCGCACATGAATAAAAGTGATGCTGATTGTTCCAACGGTTTCGTGAGTACACATTGAATCAAATGCTAGATAGGGTATGAGTAAACGGTGGAGACGCAATAAACTGTTTAGGCAGCTGTTTTCAATGGGAGCCTGATAGTAGTGTCGGGTATATATGTATGGTCTATGTATGTTACATGTAGCTGACAGCTAAATGTTCTCCGGACCACATTCAAAAGGTCATCAGAAGATACACAAAGTTTGAAGATAGACATTATGTTTGACGATGTAAGATAGCTGTCCAGGCCCTTTTAAAACGCTGAATGTTGTTACTAGCTCTGATGTGATTCGGAAGCCTATTCCAAATATAGGAATATTTTACAATAAAGAAGTTGGCGCGTATCTTTTTCCGAGCTAACAGGGCTGGCAAAGTGGAACCTTTGTTCCTTAGGACATATGGGGAGCTGTGTTGAAAATGAACGGCGAACGCTGTAGTGATGGCGTCCGAGTGTATCAGTTTATACAGAAGTGTAAGATTTAACTTCAGTCTTCGTAACCAAAGTGGATCAATACCAAGTGATCGACAGCGTTCACTATAGGTAAGTGAGGATGAATATCCTAGCAGGCTTTTGGTGAATGATCGTTGGAGATTTTCTAAAACAAGCCTATCAGATTTGCGTAGGTAGCAGCAAGTGATTTGCACTACAGATCGACTGGAGAAAGAAGGAAGTTTATTAAGAAAACTCTGATGGATAACGGCTATCCTGAAAAGTTTGTGGATATCCACAGTAAAAAGAAAGAACCAAAAGTGATAAGCTGCATTGCGGAGAAGAACATATTTCTGCAAATCCAATTCAAGGGTGACCACCTGACCAACAACATTAGTCACAAATTGATGTCGGCGTTGCAACGCACTTACCCAGCTGCCCAACTGCGCGTCCTGCTAAGCACTAGGGGTTTGGCTCTTCATAGCGGTGATACACACTCAACCGATCAGTCTGTCTCCCACGTAATATACCAGTTCAATTGCAGTTGCAATGACGTCTACATAGGCAGAACAGATCGGCGCTTGCATCAGCGTATGGCGGAGCACATTCCTAAGTGGTTATCAACTGCGATCTCAAAAAATGACCTGCTGTCTGTAACAAGCTCGAAGACCCCGGCCTCATCGATCGCCAAACATATCTTAGCAACCGGTCACCTAGTTGACCCTGTCGAATCGTTCAAGATATTGTTACATAATCGCAACCCGAAACTGTTAGCGATTAGCGAGGCATTGCTAATCAAACAACATCGGCCAGTTTTGTGTGCACAGAAGGCGCTGACGCAATCAATCTCCTTGCCGTGGAATTGATTGCACTATTAGCGCGTGAAAGGTCAGAACTATGTGGTTGGTTCGTTCAATTGTTGTTGCTATACGCAGTTTGTATAAAATTTGCTGGTTTTACGTTTGCGACTGATGAGAGTAAATCGAAATGTTAACATCTCGCGATATGTCTTCTCTCTGTTTTGACTAAATGGATTAAGGGAACTCAGTGTTTCAAATTTTTCCGAAGGTGCAATACTCAAGTTGAGGTCGAGCACAAATTTTGTAAAGCCAGCCTCGCAACGCGCAGACCGGATGGCATTTTGACGCAGATCATCGTCCTTTTAGTTTTTGCTACCTGAAAGCGTACTTGTTCGGAGAAATTGAAGGAGTTTGAATACCATATTCCTAGATCTCGAACGGTTGTGGCGGTGTCAATATGATGACCATCTAGTGAGACAGACCCATTGGGTATTTGACAACCATAAGTGATAATGTTCGATTTGTTCGCTGAGAACGTCATGAGCCATGTTTTGCACCACGACTCCAATGATGCTAGGTCCTGTCGTATATTTTGTAGACAGGAGGTAGGATTGTTTGGCTCGCAGATTGTGCAGATGATTTTTTTTATCTCCAGCAAACAGAAAGGGTTTTCCACGTTTTGATAACATAACACGTCATTTATATACATGAGGAAAAGCAATGGTCCCAGAACACTCCCTTGAATCACCCCACTAGTCACTGGTTTTGGTGTTGAGCAGTGCTCTCCTATCCTGACTGTTTGGGTTCGGCCTTCAAGATATGATGAAATCCAGCTGTACAAGGGGTCTTGTATGCCAAGAGATGCTATTTTGATCAACAGCCGCTTATGGGGCACACAATAAGAAGTCATCCGCATGTCCAGGAACATGATAATTACCACACTTCCTCCGTCGGTAGACATCGATATATCGCTTGGGGATTCCAGTTGACATGTCACGCAAGAGCGCTTAATAAGGAAACCGTGGTGTGTTAAGGTTAATGAAATTTTCTGATCTTAATAAACGACAGTGGGCACACATCATTCGTTCGAACACTCTTGAGCAGACTGATGTGCGGCTGATGAGACGATAGTTACTAACGTCCTGTCCGGGACCATTTTTGTAGTGAGGTATAGTGACTGACTTTTTCCACTGGGGAGGGAAGGTGCTTGATAAAAGTGATAGTGTGAACAAATTTAAGTAAAAGGATCGGTATATCCTCACCCCCTTGCTTGATAGCGACTGGTGGGATACCATCAGGTCCAGGATGGATTTTGGGCTTAATTGTGAGCGGATCATTCTGTCATCAATCGAAACACTATACAGAACTTTGGTTGTTTTCAACGGAGTATTAACGGGTAATACTGTGTTTTCCACGCTAAACGCAGCAGCAAAATGTGAGTTGAAGATTTCACATATTTCAGTAGGATCGTCGACAACCGTTTTATCTTGGAGAGTTATAACTTTTATAGAAGGGTCCCTCAAGGAATTTCTCCGTCTCATCAGTTGCATTAGTTTCATGCTTCTCTGCCCACTACCAAGCGCTAGCTTTTCTTCGTTCATATAACGCAGTTGAGTTTTATGTTCTATGTATTTAGGGAGAAATCTAGTGTTCTTCTGTGCATCGACTTAAGTATTTTAAGTCTGTCAGTCTCTTTTGCAGTAAGGATTTTACCTTGTACATACGAATCAACGCGTTTTGACTTTATGGGAGCCAGAACGTCGATACAAAATGTGAATGTTTGATAAATTCCTCCGTTGCTACTTTTGGGTCAGATGTAAGAAAGAACGTATTCCAATTTAAGGATCTTGGTAAGGAGAAGTTATTCCAATCAATGCATTTGATCGGACGGTAGAATACAACTGTCGGTTTGGTAACTGTATTGAAGTCAAACTGACACTTGACTATGTTATGGTCACTTCCTGGAATTGTTCCAGAACGGATATACCTACAGACGAGATACCTATGGTGAATATGAGATCCAAAATATGCCTCTGTCTGGTGGGCGTTGTGACATGTTGGTTCCATCCATTCAGTTGAATGCATGAAAGAAATTCAGCTTGCTTTGCAGGGGCTGAGAATGAAGTCCAGGAGATATTAGGCATGTTGAAGTCACCATCAATCACTTGGCTGTTAAGGCATATCTAATACATGATTCATCATCTCTACAAGGTCAATCAAATTACTGCTAGTGGTAGTAGGTGTTCGGCAGATGCGCCCTATGCGTCTTCGATTTTATAAGTACTAGGACTCGTCAAGTGTAACTGCGGAAAATTGCTCTTTTAGGTAAATAATGCATCCACCTCCTCGTCCTGTGAGACGATCCCTACGAAACATATGATATCCCTATGATGCTTACATGCTTATCTGGATTATCCGGGGAGCACCACGTGTCCGTGACGTGAATGATATCAGTAGTAGATAAAGGGACGCAAGGTCTGAAGATGTGCACCTCATTTACCGATCAAATTACCTTTAATAGTAAGAAATTAATGGAAGTACTTCTGTCAGGCACAACATTTAAACTGCTGAAGAACTGCATGACAGATAGGGCGGTGGGTTGCAAAACATCATATGGAGAGGCCTGGTCAGAGAGTGTAGTAATGTTCCGCTTGGATACGATTGGAGGTCGAAAAGATTTGACCCCACGACAGGAAGTGCTAGGAGAATGCCAGTTTGGTAAGATGACTTAGTTGGACATGGTGAGGTGGACCAGGTGGTTGTGGGCGAAATTTTGAAGGGTGCACTGGAAAGCGACTTGTTTGGCGGCATTTTTGTTAGTTGTATATTCTGGTGGTAACATACTCGCCGACGTATACGTATTAGAAAAGTGGTTTCCAGTAGTATTCATATTTTGCGTAAGAGGGTAGGCTACTGCGGAGCTACTGGATAATGTATGGAAAGCGTGAAACCTATTATAATTGTGGGTTGGCTTAAAAGCAGTAGTGGACAAATTTTTATTTTCATCTGCGAAGCGTTGGTTCTTAAAATGTGGATCGTAAAACCAGGTACGTGTAGCATGTTATATACCGTTGATTTTTCCTCATATCGCAAATCCTGAACATTATCATCTATTAAACATCATACGGGTCTTACTGTTGTTCCGGAGCCTTGTTCAGGCGTTTCGGATCTGCAGTTGTTACTTATAGTCATTCCTGATAATAGGGAGAAACTCTCACATTGAGAACTTGGATTTGTTTGTTCAGTCTCGTCTTTGTCATGGAAACTCGGGATACTGCCTCAAACACTTTGGATAACTTTCAGCGCCTCTGGTCCAGGACTCACTCTAGTCAGTACGTCGGTCGAAAGGAGGAAGTTGTGGATGACTAGGGAAGTTTTTCAGCAATAACCGTGGGTTTCACTGGCGTAAACGGGGCTGGACGTGGTTTGATTTTCGGTATCCGTCTGAACAAACGATGCAGCGGTGTTGCCAGTTGCAACTTTCTGATCTAGAGAATTCGTTGAGCAGTCGATTATCGATAGTCAAGTCAATGAGGTTGCTGATTTTGTTACTTGAGTTTTCCTTACTTGGGAAGTATTGGTTCGTAATATTTCCTTTCTGGAGTAATGTCTTGTCACCAAACACTTTTATGGACTTAAAATTTGTGGCACGCATAATTTGGTCTCGTCTGTTGACGAATTCGTTCGCTACAAGTTCACTTGTGAACTGCAGTAACAGTGGACAACATTTTTGCTGTGACTCCTTGCAAAGTCATTGGCAATGGCGCTTTCGTTCTTCCATCCTACTAGCTGTGAGTAAGTCTTCTTCCACGGACAACAACGGTATTCAGTCAGAAACGTTAAACACCACCATTTTAGTTGCACAGCGTAACCGTTTGTGAATCTCCGTAGCTACTGTGTCAACAAACGTCCCAGCGTCTACGAGATATTTAAGACAGGAAGTAGTCTCAGGATGGGTGTCATTTGAGGCATTTAGAATGCTAACTATCGGACTCAACTGGTGCGAAATGTTGG
>LOND01002266.1:8616-34040 GCA_014220965.1 Paragonimus kellicotti | reverse complement strand
ACAGACAACTCGGCCAAACAACGACAACATTCACGCCACTGAGCTCGATTAGCCGCCATCTCACCTAACGTCTCAAGCCACCGACTCTGTGAGTCGCGAGGGCCCCAGCCCGGGAGACGAACCCGACCTACAGTGACCAACCCCTTCGTAAACGATTTCATTTGTCTACGCCAGGTCATCATCTGTCCACCTCGCACCTTGCGCCAGTCAGCCGCAGCGTCCGCAAACAGTGCTCGGTGTGGCAAACGACTAGCTGGCATCCTTAGTACATGACCCAACCATCTAAGTCTGTGCAAATGTAGCGACTGAACAAAAGAACTCGTTTGACAATCAGTGCCAAACACCCGCTTCCTAACCTCCTCGTTGGTGCCACCCGATACGAGCGATTGAACGCAGACATCGGTGGTCAAATACCTGGAGACGGTTCACGTCCTCTACCCTGAGTGGCCAGGTTTCGCTGCCGTAAAGTAATACGGCCCTCACTGTTGTTTGATATACACGACCCTTAAGCTTTAGGGAAATACCTCTCTGTCGCCATAGGTGTCTTAGATTAGCGAACACCGCCCTAGCCTTGGAAATACGCGCTTCTATTTCATTCCCTACACCTCCGACGCCACCGCTGATGCAGCTTCCCAGGTATACAAACCGGTCAACAATCTCCATGACTTCATTATCTAACATTAAATCTACGTGATCACACAATCTTGCAGAAGCACTTTGCATTTTGAGGCTGCAAAGCGCATTCCGAAGTACTTAGCAGAACGCGAAATAGCGTCCAGTGTTGTTTGTGCCGCTTGAAAGTTGTCAAACAGCAATACCTTATCGTCAGCATAATCAAGATCAGTCAGTCTTTCACCAGGTAGGAGGTCCACGCCGGCATCATTTGAGTGCCGCAGACAGTCCTCCATTATTTCGTCTATGACGAAATTGAACAAAAATGGCGAAAGGGGACAGCCTTGACGTACGCCGCTCCTGGTGCTGAAACTGTCAGACAGTTCACCGTAAACCCTAACCTGAGCTGAGGTATGGGAATAAAGCGCCGACAGTATGTTCACATACTTAGTCGGTACACCCCTACGTCTAAGCGACTCTAAAAGTGTAGATCGGTCCACCGAATCAAACGCACCTTTATAGTCGAGGAATACGGCGATTGTTGGCCGGCGGTACACATGACGCTGCTCCAGAATTTGACGAAGGGTAAAAATGTGATCTATACAACCCCGCCCAGGGCGAAACCCTGCCTGTTCTTCCCTAATGTTTACTTCCCGAACTGCAGTGAGTCGACGAAGTATAATTGATGCTAGAACCCTTGAAATGACTGGGGTCAAACTAATCCCTCTATGGTTTTCGCAAGAGCCCCGGGCTCCTTTCTTAAATATGGGAACTATTATCGAGTGACCCCAGCACGGAGGGATGGTCTCCGTCGTCCACACAAGTTGAAACAACTGAGTCAATGCCTCTACTAACGCCTCTCCACCTTCTTTGAAAAGTGCCGGCACGAGATCATCTGGGCCAGCAGCCCTATTACGATTGAGAGCCGAAAGGCAATTGCGAACCTCAGTCTCAGTGGGTGGTTCCAAATCTACCGACCAGGGTGCTACATCACAAGTTTGTGGCGGCAACGCAATAGAAGCAGCAGGCCAACTAAATTGACCCTCAAAGTGTTCCGCCCAACGCTCTAACCTTCTGGACTTATTACAGATTAGTGTACCATCTACCTCGCTGATAGCTTCACTGACAGACGGTCGCCTGGGACCAGTGGCACGGATCAGCTTAAACAGTTTACCGATGTTCCCTGAGGCAAATGCGGTTTCCATTTCCTTAACTTTTTCCACTAACCAAGCCTCACGATCAGCCTTTAGACTACGTTTCAGTTTCCTACGGATATCTCTTCTAGACTTGTTATGTGAACTACCAGAAGGAACCTTCCGTCTGGCTTCTAACAACTCCAGGATTTCTCTGAAATCCAATGTTTGTTTACCCCATGTACCCCTGTGCCGCATGCTACACTACCTGCTTTCTGAATGGCCTGTGAGATTTGAGTCCAGCAGCTATTAGGATCTTCGGAGTGAGTACCATTAAGGCAGCTTTCGCTCTGTTCCAAATGGAGGCT
Source organism: Paragonimus kellicotti (assembly GCA_014220965.1). NCBI lineage: Eukaryota > Metazoa > Platyhelminthes > Trematoda > Plagiorchiida > Troglotrematidae > Paragonimus > Paragonimus kellicotti. The sequence goes on along the minus strand of LOND01002266.1, from coordinate 31,927 downwards.
GTGATAACAGCTTGCAAAGAAGCCCCAGTCAGTGGGTGGTCGGCTGGCTTTAACAGGACAGTTACTTTGTTTCCTCATGAGGTGATTGGGCAATCGACCACTACTCATGGGCGAGTGTAGCTAAGCGCTTGCTTGCGATACTTCAATCCTGTCTGATGGAAAGTCAATGACGCAGGGGTAAACACAATTGCCTCACGAACTCGTGGGCGAAATTCGAATCCCCGCTCTAGCAAGAACAGGCACGACTGACGAGTTCTAACAGCGAAATTCGAGCATAACGCTTCCTTTCGGAATGAACTGCCTGAAGGGTTTGAGAAAATGGGATAGTCGCCATCAACTTTTCAATTTATATCAACCGAAGTCTCTTACTCCTTACCAGCAATAAACGTCGTGTTCGACTTGAAGATGAATAACCGAAAACTGGTTTATCACCACACCGTATTTTGAGGACTACTACACGGACTTCTATTACTCCATCATACCTTCACGCATTGTACAAAAAATCATTACAGATTTTATACGTGGCACAATTACGTCACCAGAGCACCCTGTAGCTTTCAACATCCTCTTCTATGCACCATTTTACTAATTTCTAACCGTCCGGTTGTTATGAACCCTCGAAAGGATACGTTGGTTCGTCCTCGATATAGCAGTGCGCTTGACAAAAATCGGATTCTCCTCCTGGTAATAATTAACACGGAAAATCTCGGTCCCGAAAATACCGCGACTGTCCCCGTAATTTGCTCCCAAGACAAACCAAAAGACGCGTGCAAAAAACAGCTTTGTTCCGCTCCAAAAACGTGTGCGACAATGAGAAAATTACAAGGTATTTATATGGTGCATAGTGACCTAAAACATTCTCGAATCAGAAAATGGAAGGACAGTTACCGAAAATAATAGTTGAGGTCACTAATCCACCAATGAACATAGCGGAATAAAGGTCAGACAAGTGAAAAAAAAAACGAGGTTACCTCTCGACCGTTCTGGACAGTTCCGCTCATTCTCGATTGGATAATCGCTTTTATCGAGAAAGAATGCGGTTTTGGACAGAAAAAATGGACTCCCAAACACCGGTCTGTCTAGCTCCTCTGCCTGGGTAAGGATTGTTAGTCGCAGGCAAGCCTTTCTACTTTAACGTTCTCTTCGTGACTCAATTTATCTTGAGGCAGTCGAATTATCATGGTTTACACGGTATATAGACCTAGGTACCACAGGCGAGTTAAACAACACATCCACATACGCTTATCAACCACTGGTCTCCAACACCGAGAGAAGGATGAGCACAGCGTCATGTGAACTCGGTAACTGAATGCTAGAGTACACTGTTCAATAACACTGGAACTGGCCATCACGGTTGCACTCATCCGCTATTGCATGAAAAAGTGGTGTTTAAAAAGGTAACTTAAAGAACTGAAAGCTCCGACCCACCATTTCTACATATGCATAAATAAGGACGCAACTAGTCATGTAGTGCAGGCCTGGACTTGAACACCACAAAACCGTAACATAGACTGTTGACGTTGGAAATTTCAAGAACGTCTCCGTCTTATGAATTTAATAAGATATGTGAGAAGGACGTTTGTTTTCAGATGAAGTCCAACTGCGGAGAATATGGACTTCGGATGACTTCGAACCAGACCCAACAGAATACACCGACCGGTGAGGATATCAGGAGCACTTGCTGGAACTGTGCAGAGACTCAATCGGCCTCAAGATCCTAGATGGTATTATAACTCCACTCTGAGATAAGCATGGTAGACGTTTACCAAGTACACATACCAAGAAGCAGATCGCGAGTTCCCAAATAATTCTGACCATTAAACACACTACTTATTCTACCATACCTTGTAAAATCAAGTATCCTTTCTAGACGCCAGACTCACTGGATGTGAGGATGAATCAGTCACCGGAAACATCTTCAGTAAGAAGATGTGGATTTGCCAATGGGGGGAGTTTAAACGTTTTGTGTCAATCGCTTATAAACGCGGACTCGTGCGAACACTACGAAGAGTTCACAAAACCTGTTCGGATGAACACATTTCCGAATGACCTGATTTTGTCCGTGACATTTATCCAGAATGGATATCCCACACGTTTCTATAAGTAGTCCAGGCCAGTCAGCTCCTGACCAGCCACCGCAACGGTATAGCGGAAACCGATATTCACGTCTCTACACTACAAAATAGCCAAGATTGGAGGCAGCACCAGTCGCACGTATATGCCAGTCAAGCTTGTTGTGTAGCACCAAACAGCTCGCATTCTCCAAAGGTCCAGTGCTCACACTGGTCAATTCAAACATGAATTTACTTATACCTGCGGTTCGCAGTGCGTTGGCCATAGTTAGTGCACTCCAGTATCGCAGCGTCTTCCCAAGTGGCTCCTGAATGTCACAAGTTATCCTAACGAACAGTATAATAACAGAGCATTTACGAGAATCTGGTCACCAAGTAGATCCTGCTAGAACATCCCGTTTTACTTGTCAGGTAGACGAAATATACCTCAGCGTTTGCCGAAGCGCTATGAAAGTCGACGGTTGTGTCCAGAAAGAGATGATAATGAACCTGTCACTACCCTGACAATGTTACAAAGACTGAGTACTATTCTTATCTCGTCTTCTCTACACTTCATTTCGTGTACGGTTCATTTTGCGTTTTCGTTTTCGGCTGAGCGACTAATGTTTAATTGCCAACAATTTCTTGCTCTTCAACGGTTGTTTAACTAACCAACGTACGAACACAAACGTATTGTACTCCATGTATTACCATTTCTTCATTCACGTTTTGTACCCGTTGCTATCTATTATGATTGCTCAACCGTGATTAATCTGCATTTTTAACTGTGATGATCACTCGCTCCCAACGCATACCCGTGGTGACATACGATCATTTGTTTGTATATCATTGCGCGTATGTAACTGAATGGAGAGAGCAAAACGATCTCACGATGGCGTATTTTAAATTTATTCAGGAATAACAATGTTTCTTATACTGCTAACCGCTCGACTGTCTGAACTGAAAAATTTGTTAGCTTACAAAGGAATTTGCATTTGTCTAACTTCCGAAAAACAAAATCGCTGTTTTAATGAGTTTATTCAGAAAAATATTGGTCAAATTAGCGAAATCTGATAACTTTTCGTCTTTCCAAACAATTCATAATCTCCCCAAACTCGGATGCTATCCGTTACACCGTCTACTCGGTGCTGGTTTACATAAAAACTACCTTAGAAGAACAAACATCATTTTAACGAGGCCAGCCGGCACTGGCAAAACAAACACCAGGTCCACAACAGACGAATGACAAACCTACAGCATGCGCTCACGCATGGGCAGTGGTTGGTCAGAAATGCACAACCCACTGCGCATTGTATCAAGCTTATTCTTGAGGGTGATTACGTGAAATACTTCGCTGCTAAGTTAAATGTACGGGAGATTACGGCGGAATGAGAACCAATGTCAGAGGCGACAATACAGCCTAGTCAAACAAAGTGAAACATCCATCTTAGTTTAACCGAACAAGCAGATGGATTATCAACAGGAAACATATTCGTTGAACATTCGATCGAGAAAGATAGGTGACAAGAAAAGATACTCCGCTTGTAATAATGTTCGATGGTAGGTGACTTCATCTTGCAGGAAATGTGTCGTTCTTCTAAGCAAAGCGAAGTAGAGATACTGGAGTGTTGTCAGCCTTTCTGTTCAAACTCTGATATGGTAGGAAGTCGATTGTATCAAATATGTGATAACATTCAGCCTAAATTTACAAAACCAGCAAGATGTTTCTCACATATTTTACATAGTACATGATCGAATGACATAAAATGGTTTGTTTTTAATCCGTAAGTTAGAATACTTCGCTGGGTGATACAAACAGCAACTAGGAGAGGGCCAAGACACAACACTACTTTGATGCCCTTAGTTTCATAGCGTATTGCTAAACACCTCTGAGCAATATAACCTGATTCTAACCATCGTGCAATCCCTCTTACCAGCTGTTCAGCGGAATGAATAAGCTGTATGTGTGACTGATCAAGAATGCAACAACTGTTCATGTAGCCTTTAACAAAAATCAAACTCGTAATTGTGTACATTTCACAGTCGAATAGAAAACATCCAGAGCATTTTAGTGATATTCGTTTCAACTCCGTAAGATCTCCCATTATGATCAAAATGCAGACCAAACTGAACTGGCCACTATTCTCCTTTCGGTGTTATAAACTTTCCAATTCAGGTCTGATTTGAGGACAAAATTCCTACCGTTTCTTCTGCTTTCCTGAAATACCCAGCTTACACTTACTTCAATGAACGAAACAATTTACTATAGGCACCGGAAACCAACACATCTTGTAGAGTTCGGACTCAAGAAGGAACATAGTTACTCACGAGATGTACATGTCTTCATATTATATAATTATGCAGGAAAAGGCACCCTGAAGCAATTTTGTCTTCATCATTCGCGCACAACTCCTTTAGACTCAACAGGTATATTACCAGGCGGTGCTACATAATAGCCTTCCCATGTAAGCGGTGCTTGATTCACCAAAACTGTAGCCAGCTCAGCAGTCACGATCGCCTCATCATTCCTCAGTGGACAGGACACTTCAGGGTGTATTTCGTCCACCAGGGAATACATCGGAACAGTTGAATTTCGGGACCATCGTTCTTCGTTTGTTGTTCCTTTAAAAGCTGATTCCGTTAGCAATGGATCCGCATAACGAATAGCTTCCTCCAAAACAGTCAAGCATTTCTGGAAGGAAAAAACAGGACTGTTAGTTAGCACAGATTTGGCGTTGTCCAGGTTTACTCGGTTAATACATTTTCAACAACACGTAAGAGAGAAATTTAATTCGTGTCTTTGTGGATATACAGTACACACTGTAATGCCTATATATCTGCGTTTTATATCTTAACGACCATTACCACAGTCGTCGTTGAGAGCTAATCGATGTCTGACCAAATCGATAGAACACCCATTGCTGTAACTGAAGAGTAAAGTTGCGACAAAATCGCTCATTGAAGCTTAGTGCTAGCTTAAGTCACACTGTTGCTGTGATTTGGGAAATTCAATTATCAGCCCTATCTCCTATAAAAGGCTCACTCCATTTTTAATTAATCATTTCACATCTGCAAGTATACAGTGTTTAAGCGAAGCGGACACGAGCGGCTGCGCGGTAAGAACTTGGGTGGCTACTCCAAAATGACAAACGATCTTCAACATGACGATAACATCCGAAACTGTTTGCATCATGTTCCACTTGTGTATACGGCTATGGCACGAAGAAATACAGCACCTTAACTGCGGAATCTGTTAGCTGTGTTCAATTATAACGAATGACCATCATTCACAGTGCACCGTGATCGGACATAAGGCGTATCATCCAGTCGGTTATCTCTCAGAGTAAAATGACCAAGTTACCCATTCATACAAATTAAACATCATATACTTAACAGAAACTTTCGTATTTCGATAGGCTTCCAGTATGCCACTCTTAAAAAGAATGTGAATCAGAGTCCAAAGCGGGGTCGTGGCAAGGATAAGAACTACTGATGGGCTCTGAGAGGGGCGAAATTCGAAGCTAGAGATTCTATGAAGGGAACCAGATGGAAAGTTCATCCGAATTAAAAAGCTGTGATTTGACGTGAGTAGTATTTAATTTATCAGTTATGGGCTTCTACTACACATCATTGACTGTCCATTCCCATCAACAACATTCTTGTACGGCTAATCTAACATCAGAACAGCACCCTTGCGAGTATGTAAGCTACCATCTATGAGTAAACATGATAAAGAAAATGGACCTTTCTGGTTTACAGAGTTTGAGTAAAAAACACAACCTGAGGATGTATACACGACCATCCAGTGAGATACAATCGAGCTGATCTGCTCTGCTCTAGAGCTCAGCGCGATCCTAACCCAGCATGACCACAAGAGTAGGTCTTGTCACCAGCAGAGTTACCTTTCAGCATTTACACCACAATGACCAGTTTAAGGTATTCGATCATAAGGAGCTGGCCAAAAACTGTCAATGTTGTATCGCGAATCGAAGGATACAGTGTGTTCGCAAGTCTGTGTTTCACATGAATGACAAATTACACGTATTGACCAACAAGATCAAAGGAAGCGCCAATAAAGCAGAGGTGACAATGAAGAACGATAACTCTGATCAAAAGAGTAAAAGGTACGTGAGTCACAAATACGATTCGCGCCCAGAGCACGTTCGGTCACGTTGAAATACGGTAGCATGCATGAATAGTGAAACTGGACGAAACACACGTGTACAACAAATGTGGAACGCGCGAACAACCGCGTGAGATGTTCAATTGTGATCGTGAAAACGTCAATGCTTACCAATCGTACTGAATTCATGAAACCGAACTTTGGAGGAAGATGAGGAAATTAACATAGAAGGGAAGATTTGTAGCAATAAGAGTAAAGTCCGATATCAATCGGTCGTTTACGTCGCAGAATTTATTTGTAAATCGATGGTGTAACGAAATGGGGTTTTTAAGGTTTTATGCCCTCAAGTACCTTGGCGGCCCGCGTTGAAAACGAGCTGGATGAACATATTGCGTGATTTGCTGGAAGTATTCTGAGCCCATTATTGTGATACACGTCAATCAACGGCGGATTGATATTGTGATAAAGACGATCGACCAAATTCATGCAATTAAGAAAGATAACTATCCACCGTGTTCAAATGTAAAAGGTTTAGCTATAATAAAACTGATGGCACCATAAGACGCTCAGTTCGATATGAAACGTTATCGACATATCGCCTACTGAGTTTAACGTTTCCGATGACAGCTGCCTCCTCCTGTTCAGTCTTCGACATGGAGATAAAAACTATTGCTGGTACACGGAGATTCATCGGTGACAATGAGAAGCAGATTCAGGAGGTTCCGAGTACATAAGTCTCTTCCCACTACAGGTTGTCAGTTACAAGTGAGCCAGAAGAGAAGGATCATGTGTCCTTTTCGGACGTGTTACTCACACGCACTACTGCAGGAGATATTTGCCGCTTCGGCTATCGCAAACCAACAGGGATGGAGTTGTGTGTAAACTTTATGAGTGTCATATAAATTATTCCTAAACGAGTCCTGGTGGAAATACTTTTCCATCGAGCTCGGGCTATCGGTACCCCGGACAGAACTGATGGAGAATAAAGACTTTTCAGCAATACGTTGCAACCAAACAATTATCCAGACGTCTGCATTGAACAGTATGTGAAAGAAGTTAAACGAAAAGAATCAGCAACAACTGTGTCAATACGTATTTCTTACTTGACTGTACAAATGACATGATTTGCTGCACCAGACAACACAGCGTCTCAAAACAGCGATTGAGAGCACCTACAACATTACAGAACTGAATACATCGATTCAGATCAGAAAATCACCGCTTCCGCTGATAAAGAGAGGCGATTCTATCTTATCTGTCTCCCACGTAATTTATAGCTATATTTGCTGCCGCGTACGAAGCATACAGAGACAGAACTGGTAGAAGGCTTCAAGCAGTAATAAATGAACAGGTTTCGAAACGGTTAGCGAATAGTATGTCTTCGTTAAACAGACAAACCGTTGGTCATTCCCACAAAGTTTCCTCATCGATTACTAGACATCTGTCAGAGACCTGTCGCCGCGTCGAGTCAAATTCAGCATTCACTGTGATTTGGCATAAAAAAGTTACCAACTGTATCGACTTTTGAAGTACAATCATGTGAAAATCCGACCCAACCAATCCCCCCAAGTGTTTATCCTGTATATTCTACCTCCCCTGTTTCTGACCGTTAATTGGACCTTGACCTAGATGTTTTGTTTTATCGCGTCAATTTGATAGTTGTGCGAATAGCCAGTTGCCGGTTATTGTACTTTGCTTGAGTGGTGCGTGCATCACCTTTTTGGAGCTCGGCTCGTCCCCATTGTTTTGAACTTGTTGACTGCTCAGGAGAACTCTGTTGGGTATGAATGACATATATGTGATTATAGTTCATCTTTAGCCTGTTCGGAAACCATCAGTCGATCGAAACTGTTGAGGTTGTCTAATTATTAACTGATAATTTGTTCAATAGTACCGTAGCATTGTGATCCAATCTTGTTTTGACTATTTGGGATCGTTGGTTTATTGTTACGCGTTGCTCAACGTGTTCGTGGAAGATCACATATCCATTGGTCGAATTCATGGAAGCCTTGCTGATTGCCAAAAACCGGCTACAATTGTATACAGAAACGTAACAAACCGTGACGATAAGACATCAACATTACATGCTTGTTTTTCGGCTCGCAAATTTTCGTATTTTTGCACGATTTCTTGGAATGTCTGTTACCTTATGCGACTGGTGTGTGAGAGATGGACCCATTTCGCCGAACACTTGTTCTTTATACAATGTTCAAATAGATGAGCGATAAACAAATTCACTCAGCTAATTTAGCCGCTTCCGTTTCTTTCGAAGTTAACTACTGATCACTGTCTAAACAACAAAATTAGACAACTGAATTTAGAGCATCCTATTATCAATAAACAATCTGAATGGCACCTAAACACAAGCTCCAATCACGTCGACTCAAACTGGAACCCAAACTGACCGGTAACAAAAATAATACCAAATGATACCGAAAAGTGACGGTGGGATGCTTCACAGGAAAAGTTGCCACTTACCTCTGTACCAAAATCTGTCAGAGAAAGTCGCTCGAGCAGTTTTATATCGTCCCCCTGGAGTTCTGTTCGGAGCGGTAAAGCACTACGCGAAATTGCAAATAAACCGGAGCCTGCAGGTGTCTGAAACGGAGCAAAATAGTCTAATGTAGAACGAATGTCCACGTACCTTTTCCTATCATCATTCATCAAAGTCACATTAAATTTCGTCGGAGTATCATGTACTTTCGTGAATAAATCAATGTCGGCCATGTTGTTCAACGGACTAGTCGACGTTCGGCGCTCCCCATCTGCATCGAGTTTATTTGGTACAGTTTGCTCCACTAGTGACTTGGAAGAAATATCACCGTGCCAGCTTCGTACGCGGATACAGAACACACATATCACGAGTACTTTGCGTCGTAGGCTGAATGGACGAAACTTCGATATCCAAAAATATTCAATAGTGAATTCGTGCAAGATGACAGAGTTCTCAATCAATCCCAACAACTTTACATCACTTCAATCTTTCTTCCACCACTCTTCTCCATACGTTTGCATACGCCATCATGACCGCTCAGTTCCCACTTTGGGATTAAAGCCACAAATTGGGCGGTAACATGAACTGAGAGTAAGAGCCCTCACCGGTCACATGAGAAGATACATGACACGACAGAAATTGAGGAGACGGTTTTCTAGATACTGGAAGAAACCACTGTTAAATTGGGCTTATGAAGTTCACTTGTGCATGTTAAGTCCGAGAAAGAAAGCAAATGAACCAAATTTGGCAAGACTTAGACAGTAGCTTGATAACGATGAAAAAACCACATGAAATCCTGGAGGCAATCAGTTTACGGAAGAATGGAAAGGTGTCATTATATTATGAGAGTCTGACAGTATCACATGAAGAACTGAATGACCACTTGGATGGGTGGAATTATTTTCAATTTGTCATATATCCTAACGAGAAGCCCCTATCTAAAAGGTACTTATAAGAAGAACGTGACTGTCGGACCATGTGGCACAAACCGTAACTTTAAAAGTGGTTCCCGTACGACGTGCAACGAAAAAACACAACTGTACAGAAATCCGACACTCCAATATTCCAGTAAAGTTTGATGAACCAAGGATGACAGTGTTCACACCATTTTACTAACAGTCTGGCTCAGAATGATTGACATCTCGTTAACGAATGACAACTCATTTGTTTTTCATTTAAATCGACATGTACTTCTTGACCTGAAGACGAATTTCTCAGAAACCATGGTTTTCAGCAATAAGCTATGTGCTAGAAAATAACCCGTAGATTTTGGCTGTTGTATGTAATAACCCTCTGCGCTATTCACACTTTGTGGAAGTATTTAAAGGAGCATCATAGAGATGAGGTACACCACTTCGATGGACCCCGTACTCTTCGACGCTGAATTCCACTGAACTAAAGTACAATGGTTCCCCTACTCCCATTAATACGGTTCACCCGGGGGGAATGACGGAAATTATATTTGCTAGGGCAGGTTCTTGTTGGAGGGAGTTCCACAACTTGCAGCAGTCTTAGGGAAGTGGCGGCACAGGCTAGAAGCAAGATTAACATTTCACAACTCCGAACTTTTGCGGCATTTACTCGCAAATGTGGTGGTAGTCAACACTGCGTAGACAATACGTAAGCGTGCATAACAGCACTCACGAGCACCTACTGAACATATAGAGGGCAAAGTAACAGAATTAGCTCAAATATTAATATCACAATTGAGAATCGAATTTTAAAAAAACTCACTAGATCACAAGTCACCCGGTCCAGTATTAATATCCCCTATCGTTCGAAAAAGCTGTGCTGCCGGATAGGTAGAACCACTAAAAGTACTTCCTAATCGCTCTTTACCGAGTGATCGTGTACAGAAGGCCTATGAACAGTTCACAATCACATCTAACTTCAAAGATGGGCCCACGGAAGACCAAATGAGCCACCGGTCAACAGCGGTCTCCAGAATAATGGAGAGCCTAATGAGCGACTCTTTTCTGGCCAAGGTATGGGTCCTCAGACTTGCTACCAAGGTACAGCATGGCCACCATAAGATGCATTTATACGCCACAAATATACTGATTGCTCGTAATTTGCGGACAAAGGTTGATGATGCAAGACGAATTGTAGCTGTGGTCTATCTAGATCTTTTTCAAGCTTCCGAAATAAATGATTACCCCATTCCGCAAGAGAAACTCCATAAATATAATCCCGATAAGCGCCTACTTCCGTAGCTTGAGAATGAATATAACCGGACATAGTGTAGCGAGAAGGCGTCCAATAAAGCACAATCTTTATTGTCCAACACGATAGTTACCATGCTACGCACGCGCTCGCGTTTATGAGTCAGCATTCCAGTCCACAACACGCCCCGGTTTCCGCTCACACGTCGTGTGCACTTCTGCCCGGTTTACGTGTGTGATCGGCGCCTTCTACCGGGGGGTTTTCCGCCTGCCACTCCTCGTCCGTTAGTCCGATCTTGTTGAGCGATGGCTCGTCCGGTCGCTCGTGTTGTCCGCAATCTATCCACTGTGGGCTTTGACTGTATTCCGCGGCCGTGTCGAGATATTCCTTCTGGTCGTCCATCCTATTTTGCCTGCCATGCCGTTGGTCCGATCCAGTCGAGCGATGACTCATCCGGTCGCCCACGTTGTCCCCGATCTGCTCGCTGTGGGCTTTTGGACGGACCTCCCCCGCGTTGAGGTATTCCGCCAAGTGTTGGAATACTCGCACCTCCCGCTTGATAATCCACCACAATAGGTTCAATGTTCAGATGAATGGACAACTATCAGAGTGGTCACATGCCAACAGCGGCATTCCGCAATGACCTATCTTAGTACTCTTGCTGTACATTCGTTTCGGTTTTAAACCACTTAGCATCTTCAAGTCACTGGGCTCTGCTGTACACCAGAGACAAAGTTCTAGAGCATGACAGTGTCCGGAGGATGTGAAAACCACACCGAGTAATCTCAACTGTTCGCATCAGTGGGACATTAAAAAAGAACCTGCCGTCCAAGTAAAAAAAAATAGCCATCAACATTCACCTGGGAAATTGTGCAGACTACCACCATGACGATACCAGACTAGTCGCGTCTGGATACGAGTGAGACCTGGGGACCGCAATGACCGACAACATAAGTCAGTCTACAAAGATTGCAGCTACGGCTAAACAAGCACACATGAGATTGCACCACTCGGGAATGATTTGTGGAACCTTCCATTCTGATATCTTTCCCACAATGTTGCCACCAGAATCCGTCCATACCTAGAAACGAATATGCGGACCTGTCGTCCGTTATTGTATTTATTGGAACTGGTTGAAGACGGATCATCAGAAGAGTTATATGGTCAAAAGATACTCTATCCAGAAAGACTGATGGAATTTTGTCAGTTCCCACTGTATCCCAGACATCTTAGAGGAGACCTAACCCTCACCTACAAAATACTTCACACCACTGGTTGTTGACAGATTTTCGTCTACTAAACAAGGATTAATGTTTAAGGTGTCAATCGTTCAGAATGGATGGGCAGGTAACTGTGGAAACAGAATGGCTTGATATTTATGGTCTGTCCGCACCTGAACATGCAGCCCAACTGTAGTAACGGATTGGAGATTTAAAATGCTACCTGATCGGCGCATACATAAGAGACCACCTGCATTACCACTTTCTTATCCACCCTCCCAGCTCACTTCCACAGGACACTAAATGTGCATATCCGAAATGTTTTTTTGAATGGGTTACAATGTTCGCTGCTGACACGACTGCACACCAGTAGCTCTATTCATTTTTTTACAACTGAAAATCATCTAATATTCTCCTCGAAGAAATATAAAGAGAAGAACAGCCAAACCATAACCTACTACAAAACTGTTTACACCACCGCATTAATAACTGATGCTTGCTGATGGTCATTTTCTGTGCATAGAGTTTACTTTGTTGTAAGTTATATTCTTTGCTAATAATTAACTTTTTATGTACAGAACCAGCTTGGTCTGAGTAAAATTTCAACGACCCGTCTTGTTCTGCACGAATCAAGGGGTTTACAAATGCTCCGATAGACTGCGTATACCCGTGGATCCTAACAGTCTATAGTTTCTCTGACGAATGCAACAGTGGTTTGGCAGGACACCTGAGGCTCTAGATTCACATGCATTCACAAACATCACAGTCCACTGGGCACAACCTACCAATGCTACAGGTAAATACAGGTGAACAACTAAGTTGACCTGAGAACTGCATTCACCTATGTGGTTGATGTTCAGGCATAATCTAACAGTCCACTATACGACCACCTTTCCATTACGACCACATTGGTTTTGTATATGCACGGATGCGTGAAATAGGTTCTGCGTATTTCAACTTTCAATGTGAAGAACTGCGAGCACTCTCCTGTATAAAGTACAGGCCAGAGTCTCGATGATTGTAGCCATTGTAGGTAGCCACTGCGCGTATCGACTGTAATTGAACTGCTGCTGGATACTGAGTAATTAGGTGATGGCTTTTAAGAGTTGGTGAGTGGATTCGTAAAAAGCAACGTACCAACGGAAAGAAGTTAAGTGACCAGGCCCAAGGGATCTTCGTTCAGAGGAACATTTTGAACACAATCCTCACGCAAGCTATTTGACAGCCTAATGATCAAATGTTGCTGAAAATCGGCACTGCGTCCATGACGAGGAAAGGGAATGGTAAGCTTTAACTGGAGAATATGACATGTATGGCGAAAGTTTCAATAACCTCCGAATCTTGTTTCAATATGGTTCAGTATGTTCCAAAATCTACACAAAACGTGCAAAGTATGAGATCCTACTGCATCAACATATGGTCACAATTTCAATTTAATAGAGTTACAAGTGATAAACGACCACGTTCGGAAGCGCAATTCCAGTAGGTTATGACAAACAAGGTATATAGTTGGTTTAGCATTGATCAACATCACAGAGGAGTATTGTGAGCCGACAGGAAGACAGTCGGACACACGGCCATAATGAAACAACTAAAGGTAACGCATTGTATCTCAAGAAAACAATCAGAGTGGTCATGACTTTTCAGGTAAAATGATTAGTTCGTTGCATTACTCGGAATATCACAGGCAATTGACCACAGTACACGGTGTCTTCCTTTGTCAACTAGTATCCACTTTCGTCGCAGACTGAGTTAATTCGAAAATGGATTTGCGCCACTTCGAATCAGCACCAACGTACAACCCTTCATCCATCTCAGCTTCTGACCGTCCGTCAAGTAATGGAACACCTAATAATTCAATGTTTTTAACTTTTCCTACCAGAAGAAGTCATTTCATTATCTTATAAATCGCACACAAAATCCTACAATGATGATTATGGACTAGCTTGCACTGTGGCTTTTATTTTTGTCTATACGTTATTATTATGATTCTTATTATGTGTCCATTTTAAAAGTTCACATTTTAACAAGGAATACTTCAAGTCTAAGCCTCATATACAGTGCTTAAAAGTGTTGTAACATGAACCGTAATCCAAAGTAGATTTACGCATCAGCTGCTTCAGGTATCTGTAATAATCGAAATTTGTTCATCGAAAGAAGTATTCTGCTAAAAACCTAGAAGTGCACAGAAATAACTTGAGCGCATGGAGATCTACGGCTATTCTTTTTTCTGTCGTGGGTTTAGGTAAGCCGATGGTTTGTATAGAACACAACCCACAGATGACATCTTATGGGGTGAGCTGTACTGGGTGCAACCGTTTAGAGATACGATGAATAGCAAAGGACCGTCTCAAGTGAAAATAATTATTCGATAAGAACAGTGTAGGAAAGACGGAAAAAATTTCCAATAGATAAGTTAAAAGACGCAGAGTTGAAACAGTGGAGTGTTAAATTTACTGGGACATACGAAAACAGTGTACCTCTCTTAGCCCAACCGTAATGAAACTGGTGGTCAATTGATGTCATACGATATTAAATACGAGTTATCTGCAGGGAAACAACCAGTAAGAATATCGGAAAAGACTTCCTAGTGTTCATGAACTTTGTGCCATGTTGACGTTCTATTCAATTTGATAGGCCTGGAGCTATCCTTTATCCTGAAGACAACCGTAATCTCAACAAAACAGAATGCTAAAGAAGTCAGGGGGTTGGATGCTTCAAACTGAACATCACTCACGACAAGGTTGTGGCAAGGATATGCATGTCATGCCTGGTTGCCAGTCCGGCTACCTAAACAGGGCATGCTATTGGATTGTTGAATTGAGCATGTGCGGGTCTGGACACTTTACTCAAATGACTGGATGCAATGGCTGAGCCACTAAGTCCGACGACTATGCACTTTATCGTCATATGAAATGCCTAGAGCCTGGGCTGTAATCTGACCGACATGCGACCTGACCACTACGGTTGCTCTTAAGCCCACCCATCCGTTTTCCTAACGGATAGAACCAGACCAGTTTGGGGAACGGGGGGAGGGCCTTGGCCTCCATGTGCGTCCTATCCTAAGCGGAGACACGAACCAATAAGGATACAGCAGAACTATATTCATAGATCCAACACTGTTATCTTCCACGTATAAAAGGAGGTTAAAAAAGGTGCCTCCAAACAAAGACCAATCTACTAGCTCAACGGTTGGCCGTGACCACAAGCGTATTGTGGTTTACGGTCGAAAAGCCCACACAGATTCTCAGGAGTTTGAAGTAGCTTACAAAACATCTACTGTGCGCAAAAGTAATCGGAATGAGTCGTCACCGTCTTATCATCATCATCATCATCATCATCATCATCATCATCATCATCATCATCATCATCATCATCATCATCATCATCATCATCATCATCATCATCATCATATCAGCCATGAGCCTGACCAAAAGGTACTGTGGCTCGGGCTGCCGCTCACCTCAACAGTGACGTGGAATATCCTAGAAGAAAACGTTACTAAGAAGGTTGAAAATTAATAAGTCTAAGCAAAAGAACTAGAAATGGTATGGATGCAGGTACGCCATTGACTGCGACACACCGCCATCTCGGATAGCGTCTCCAACCAGCGGTTTGAGTGATCACGAGGACCCCATCCAGGCAGGCGACACCTACCCACTTTACTCAGTGGAGCAGTCAGGGTTCTCATATTTCGTGACCACGTTGTCGCTTGACCACCACGTGGTTTCACCCAACTGTTGGTGGTCTCAGTATATAATGCCCGGTACGGTAAACGCTCAGCTGGCATGCGGAGTACGTGACCTAACCATCGCAGGCTGTGCAACGTGAGTAGTTGACCGATCGATCGCGCATCCCGAGCGTTCCGGAATACGCGCCGGCGAACTGCCGTATTGCTCACGCGATCAGTCCACTTAATGTGGGCTAACTGGCGGAGACAACGATGGTCAAATACAGCAAGCTTGTTGATATCTTCCTTGCGAACAGGCCACGTCTCCGAACCATAGAGCAAAACAGAACGCACACAAGCATTATATACTCTTCCTTTCAGCGACAATCGAACGTCTTTTCGACGCCACAGATGACGCAGGTTGGCAAAGGCAACTCGTGCCTTTGCTATCCTCGTTGATATCTCATCAGCAATATTACAAGCTGACGAGATAATGCTACCCAAGTAGGTGAAACTGTCCACAGTCTCAAGCGGATTACCTGCAATAAAGAAAGGAGTGGAAATGCCCCAGTCTTGAAGTAACACTTTGCACTTTGAAGGTGCGAAGCGCATTCCATACAAACCAGCCCGGTCACTCACCTTGTTCAGCATGGTCTGCATGTCTTCGGCAGAGGGGCTAAGTAAGACAATGTCGTCCGCGTACTCCAGATCGGTCAACCGAGCGCCAGGAAGAAGCTCAACACCAAGTCCACTGGACTCCTTAAGCGCACCCTCCAAAATGTCGTCCATGACAAAATTGAACAGGAAAGGGGAAATCGGACACCCTTGACGAACACCACTAGAAGTGATGAACTCCCGAGACAGCTGTCCATAAACCCTCACCCTGCTTGCAGAGTGAGCATACAGTGATCTCAACAGATTCACGTATTTCCCTGGTACCCTTGCGAAGAAGACAGTTCCAGAGAACGTTACGAGCAACTGAATCGAAAGCAGCCTTCAGGTCCAAAAAGACCAAGACCGTCGGCTGCCTATAAGAGTTCCAAGATCCGTCGCAAGGTAAAAATGTGGTCAACGCACCCTCGACCGGATCGGAATCCTGCCTGTTCTTCACGTATCTGGCTTTCTCTGGGTTTAGTGAGCCGACGTAAAATGAGGCCAGTGAGTAACTTGGAAGCAACAGATACCAAACTGATGCCTCTGTGGTTGTCACATAGACTTCGGGACCCCTTTTTGAAAACGGGAATTACTGTTGACAAGCACCAATCGCGAGGTACCTCTTCAGTCTCCCAAATCGTCTTATTCACTAAGTCCCCGAACACGGTTATCCCTTCACTATCGAATAAATCGGACTCCGAGTAGGTTCACCCAAGAAAACCCTTCCCCCTGTTGACCCGCAGGTCAGGCTTCTGAGTCAGAAGCTGTAGGTGAGGTCCTTCAAAGGAACCCTATTTTAGTTTGATCCACAAGCCAAATTGTTGAATTAGAGGCTCAATCTGAGGTTCCAAATGTCAATCAGAGACGACCACGTGGATGCAAGACATTGTCCGTCATGACATGGAGTGTATTTACGCTACCGCATCGGTGTAACACCCAACGGCCGGAATAGCACACCGCACTGATCGACATGCAGCTGAGCCGATACGGCATCGATGTCGCAGCCCAGAGTGGGACAAGATCTACAGATCACGGTAATATTTGAGAAGCAAGTGGAGAGTACAATTTCTGCTGGATAGATTACACGGCGAATTGTGCTAAGGAGGACGGTATCTGTTACGCAGTCGCTGACCGCATCAATTTTTTAACGATAGGCGAGTCGCACATCAGCCTTCGAATGCTGTCTATGCGCCTGCGACTCGGTCGAGGTAAGTGTGCTACATTTCTCAGTGTTTATGGTCCAACTATGTGTCACACTGATGATACAAAGGACCAGTTCTATGATCAGCTGTCCGTCACAATCCGGTCGACAGCAGTGAGTGACCATTGTTCGAGATGAGTTGAACACGCGAATCGGACGAGACTCAACGGCCCGGCCGAAATCCATCGGAGCTCACAGCGTTAGTGTAATCAACGAGAATGATGAACGTCTGCACCAAGAATGTGCTACCCACGGGTTGGTTATCACAAACACCCGATTCCTAGCTGGATACGAGCGACATCACGACGTGGACCCATCCACGAAGTGGTCATCACCATTTGCTTGACTACGTGATTGTGTGACAGCGGTGATATTCGCGAAGTGCGTATCGCTTGCGCGATACGCGGCGCTGAACACAACACAGATCATAAGCTGATCAGGACCAAACTGCCTATTTCTGTTTACAAGTCTATTTATTACAAATCAGCTGGACAGCGGTAGAAACTAGGTGTTAAACGATTGCAGAACTCGAGGAGAACTAATTTTCACCATGCAGTTGCCGTTCCTCTGAAGAGTGCTCCCGTGTTCACTACCCCAGACGGTATGTGGCAATACCTCAAGAAACAGATCACGGCGGCAGCCATCCATCCAATCGACAGGTATTCTGCGCCAGAAAGAACCGAACTGGTTATCTCCAGCTTGGTACGAGAGGTTAATGCAGCATTTGCTGTTCACACAATGGACCGCGAAAGCCAAAAATGCCACTCCGGAGTGTTCGCCAAAATTCCCGAACGCTTCGCGAAATTAGGGAAAAGTGGTGGAAGAATTAAAGTGAGTTGATGCAGAGCCACGCTGACCGCCGACAAAATAAGAAATTCTACGGTTCGCCGAAAGCCATTTTTGGCACATCCGTTCAGTCTACTAAAACACTGACTGACGGGAAGTTTGGCTTTTTGTCCACTCAACCGGAAGACATCATGAAAATCTGGCACAAAAACTCCGGTAGCCTATAAAATCGTCCAGTTACAATCAATTGGGGGGCCGTGAATAGCCTGCCACAAGATGTCAATGATTCACTAGCCCTCGTCTCGGATTTAGAAGAGGCGCAGAGAGCTATTGTAAAACTGTGAAACGGAAATGCACAGATGAAAACGGATTGTTGTGAGAAATTCTTAGGCATGGCGGCCTAACTTTGGAACGTGCCTTGCTCTAGCTAGTTCATTTCATCTGAAAGCACCAGGCAGCTTCTCAACAGTTCAAGAATTCCTAATCGTATTTGTTTCCAAAGGTGAGGGTGGCAAACAAAACACCGGCAGTTATCGAGGCATTAGTTTTCTGAGTGACGCTGGAAAGGTGCTTGCAAGAATCCTGTTGAATCGACTCAATGTGGAATTTTTGGAATCTAGTGTTCCCGAGAAGCAGTATGAATTCAGGGAGACTCACAACATGATCGATCTGGTGTTTGCTCCTCAACAAATCTAAAAGTGTCGCAAACGCAACCAGCCGTTGTATGCTCTCTTCGTGGATTTCACAAACAGCTTTGACCGTGTGGGTCGTGAGACACTGTGGGCGGTGGTTGATAAGTTTGGATATCCAGGTAAATTCACCCGTGTGGTTAAAATGTTGCATGTGGGCATGAGAGAGAAGGTTTTATCATGTAGATTGACTTCTGGTGATTTTGACAGTCACCGACATGAAGCAGGGTTGCGTCTCAGCCCCAACCCTATTTAGTTTATACCTGACTGCAATGCTAACAGTTGGTCTTCAGAACACGGAAGACGATATCGAAGTTGAACATCACATGCATGGCCGTCTGCTGGATATTCGACGTTTCGACGCCCCAAGCTGGCTACGTACTTCAACGATACACACGTTTTTGTTCGTAGATGACAGTGTGCTGTATGCAGACAACAAAGAGAAACGTCAGCGACTAGCTACGGAGTTCGCTACCGCGGTATTCAAATTTGGTCTCGACATCAGCACAAACAAGACACTTTCCCTCACTCAGCCTTTTCCGGGAAGATGTGTTATGCCTGCACTTGGAGTCCGCGTTAGTGAAGACACTGTGGATAGCTGCACAGAAGTCTGTTACTTGGTTAGCAATCTATCGAGAGGTCCGTCCGTGGACTGCGAGTTACGAGATCGTGCAGCGGATGCTAGTACTGCTTTTAGGCGTCTTGAAAGACGTATCTAAAAGAATCACAGCCTGAGGATTGAAACCAAGTTGTCTGACGACCATTCCGCGATGTTGTCTACGCTGCTGTACGGCAGTGAAACATGGACATTGTATCAGCGGAACGTGCGCTATCTTGAGCCGCTTTCATTTGCAATGTCTAAGACGCATCTTGGGTATTCGGTGGTCGGACATGGTTCCGAACACTGAGGTACTGCGGCGAGCGGACATGAACGGGATGGAAAGCCATGTTGATACTCAATCAGCTTAGTAGGTTAGGTCACGTCTGGATCGGCGTCAGAAGACTCAATGAGCAATAGTTGTGTGGTCGTAAATCGAAGCGCAAGGCACGCAAAGGAACCATAGGTGCCATAGTTCGTGACGACTACATGGCGTTGTGATGAATGCAGCCGCGATTGCGCTGGCCATCTTGGATCATTCAGCCATCAACGTACTTTACTACACCATCGAGGAAGCGACAACGAGGACGATGAACTCAAGTAGGTTACATCAGTTATACGTTCTTTTTCTTATCAACCAACGGCCGCGGTCGCTTAGTAAATCACTCGCTCTCCTTATCAGAAACCCGGACCATGTGGCCTTACAACCAGTCTTTTCTTCAGCTTTGTTGGTGCACTTTATTTTTACTATATTTTCTGGTTTTCAGTCCAATCGTACATTTCTGCTCCTCCTCTTCCTCTTATCTAAGGTGTAACAATATGTACTACCATACGGAACCACTTCCTACCTTATACTTTCAACATGTTTATTATCAGTTTATCTTTGGAGTCTCTAATAGTTTCGAGAGAGGGTTTCACTTTCACACTAGCCTACAAACTAGCTAACCAGAATTGGCCATCTGGACACGAAGGCATCCACAAACACGCCTTCTGGTCTTAGTCCTTCGAATACACACTAGGTAAGTGGTGTGTGAGTCGAACCACGAGTGACTCAACGCAAGCCGCTTGTGGTGAGTGTAATGCGCAGGCGTTCTTTGGCTTCTGTCGCTACGACAGGCTAATCCGAAACGGATGCAGTCAATCGTGGATCCGTTTACACGGCTAGCACGACGGTATTTCTTTCAGGTCATGCTTGGGACGCACAATGTCATATAAACCAGGTAGGGGTGAGGGATGGTAAACCACGCCAGCCAGTCGCCGAAACGGTTCACCGTCATCTATCGAGCTCAGTCAGGCCGTTATAAAACACGACCAACACTGAACTGGTTGATTTAATCACGAAAGTAAATGATGCTCTGACGAAAGTAAATGATGCTTTGGCGGACTATAGTAAGATACGGTACATTTAAGACATTTAACACGTTATCTAAATGCAGAGAGTGTCTCCAGCAACTTCTAAACATGAGACAGTCTATCAATATCCAGTCTACCAGTGATTTAACCAATGACACATAAGCAGACAACGCATGATGTACAAAATGAGGAAGTGAATTCGAACATGAGAAGATGTACTTAAAACAAGATAAACGACGAACAGGTAACTTTTCTCCTACTACCAGAGTTAAAGTTCAAATATGATCATTCGGCCATGCTCAGTGTGAGGTCAATGGCGCAGTGGTCAACATAATTACCCCCATGAAATTGTAGTCGAAGTTCAAACCCCGGCCGTACCAAGGATATGCATTACTGGTGAGCTCTGATAGAAGTGGAACTCGAGTATACTGTTTAGTTTCGAAACAGCCTGAGCTAAAAGTCTACTTGAATGTAAAAGCTGCGATAAACTGTTAATGATGTTCTATTTAAATTAACCAAATCTCCGATTACTTTGAAAAAATGCTCAGCAGATTTTAGTATAATCGGAGATTCTGATTGGACCCGAAAGTCCCATCGCAGTTGACGGGCAGTGATTGTATCTCCTACCGAAATGATCAGTCAACCAGACCATTACTCGCAACCGTAAACGGTTTCGCGATCAGAAATGATAATTCGATCACGTCGAAATTTAAGGTCAATATTACAGTGGCCATGGCGGTTGTTCCATGAAAGCGTGGCCGAAGTTTGAGTTATGTTCGTGAAAAGGGTATGCACTGCTGATGAGCTCTAATAACAACGAAACTCAGTCCAAGTGCCTTTTTGAGGGTGAAAAACCTATATGCGCGCAAAAGCTGCCAGCGACTATGAGTGAGGTACAACTGAGACAATTATTTATTTTGATTTATATACTTACAGTGCTCTTCCTTACGGTGACCGCTTTTGTTAGAGACGGTGCTAATTCTATATGAACCTTACAGTACAAAAGGGCACTTTCACATTACTTATAACGATCGCCTTTTCAATACATAAGTCCTCTCAGACACCACCACTATAGCAGTTTCCATTCAATTGTCTACTGCTTTTTCCACTTAGTTGCGTCGCCATCATTTTTATTCCTTAAGTCTTCTCACTCAGATGTTGATTTCTCCCTCAGCATAAAAGCGGAGGTAGAAAAGAAAAGGAAACCAACAAGGAAGACGAAACTTTCGAAGATAAGGATCTACCCATTGCAGAGGCATTTCAATAACCGAGTAACTTTAGATTATTCGCAATTAAAGAGAATATCGACTTGTTACCACAAGCAAAAGATCTCCATTGAGGTTGGTCATGTACCTTAGAGAGACGACCATGAAATAACTAGCAGCCGATGACTGAAATAAGAATAAAGAAAGGGTAATAAACACTTTAATGCACGTTAAGATGAAACACACGAAGAGCTACCACATACAGTCGGAATGTGGGCAAACGTAGAGCCCCGACTTATAGCATACGCCCTGGAACGACCGATTTTCGTATACACTGGGAATGATGGTCGTCGTATGGGGACAGCATTATACACTATCACACCGATTTGTATTGCCGTCCATGCTGATGGTTACAATAGACTGTCAGATAGCGAGGCAGAGCATAGGAATGAACAAGATCGTAATAAGACAAAGAGCAGCATATGCAAATTTGCCGTACGGACAGAAATGACCAATCTAACAGTAACCACAGCCAACCGGATAATCTGAACGGTATTCAGAAGTAATTACCGTTGAATAATTAAATAAAATTAATTGATTACTTTTGTCGTGAGATCAGACAAACGAAAGCAACACACGTGCGTTATAAATACGCAATGTCGGGCTTCAAATAATGATCTAACTAAGGATACAGCGCGCTAAATGAGTGCTTTTGTAGTAACTGCATCAACTTTTAACATGACGGTATTTTTTCAGAAATGAGTAGAAATACGAAACAATTATTCGCATGTCATTTCCGTACTAAAGCAAAATCGCACCACCATCACCATCAACAACAAGAAAACACAAATATGGGTGCAGAATAAGGATGATCGCTTAGTGTTACGGACAACATTCCTTAGGAGCTACAATTCAGACTCCATGCGGTCAATCATGCACAATTTCTTTGTCCAACTGAAAGGCGTTCACAATAAACTACGTTTGTGAGCCATGGGCACAAATGAGGGTAACTAAAGGTACTAGTTGATCTGAATGCAGGGTTGGCTCGGAGGGGAAGAACGCCACGTTGTAATAATCACGATTATTTCGCTGAAACTTGTCACG
>LOND01002265.1:26606-69972 GCA_014220965.1 Paragonimus kellicotti | reverse complement strand
TCCTGTCTGATATGTATTTTGGTCATAGATATGGGGATCATAACTGAATGCGAAGCGCCATGGCTTGATGTTGGCTCAGGAGAGTATTACTGAGCCTGCCGATGAAAGTTCCGGGAATGTTTTAAATGAGAATGCAAAACGCCAATGAGAAATGGATACATAGCGGTTTCTTATCAACAGGGATTAGTTTGAATGCTTCTGCCCGGGTTCTTGCCGCTAGGCGCCATTCATCCAATATCGTGTGCTAAATAGCTTCTCGGAGCAGGCAACAACGGTTGTAGTGTCACTGGTAGAGATTACTAACGTCATGTCCAGCAACCGATCTGAGACGACGACATTCCGAATGGTTTCGTTCACCTGGGTCACTGGCATGTGACTACAGAAAGGTGAACGCTGCGCTCAGAAGTTCGTGTGAACACAACCTTCTTATGCTTATCCACATGTTAAATTACTTATTGCGTAATTGTCATCAGAAATGCAGTGTGAATTCTTTAATGAGCATTTTTCTAAACTGCTTACTACATATTTGCGTGCTTGAAGATGGAACACAGATAACAGATCACGTCTATCTGTTGTCGGCTCTGTTTCCCAGTCAGTTTGAGCCATGCGGCTATACGCTACTTATATGCCTTTTATTGGTTACTGTGCTTAGGATATGATGCGAACGATTGTTGCCGGTGATGTGATGCCTCACTTACCCAAGTTGCAACCTCGACACTTCAGTTTGTTGCCCTCGGGCTTGTGTGAAAATGAAATCAGACAATGCACGAACTAAGTGTGTCAAAAGGATAATTTTTGCACACGGCCGAGTGTGTAAGCATGCATATACGACTGTTAACGTGAATTGATCAGTAAAAGGCGATTGCAAAAAGTCAGATGGTCAGAAAACTATATTGTAATATACATGATGGCTTAAAGCGGTGATCATGCTTATGCACTACACATTCTATGTTCCGTTCGCAACCGTGGTTCATCTCACATAGTTTGGTGGGACCAGCTCATCACCTTGTGATACTGCTAACGAGACATCAGGGAGAATAGGAAAGGCAGGCTCATTTCTACCCACGTGTCAGCCGTGATTTCGGAAAGACGTTTACTATTAGTCCAACAGTAGAGTGCACTCTGCATTTCTGCGCGTCTTGTTTTGCTTTGTGATCGGAAACACGGCTTGTCTATGACGACGTCAATAGATTTGCTGTGTCTGCCCATCATTATTACCATTAATGGGCCTACATCAAGTGGAATGATCACGTATGACTGGACGTTTGGGATATGCGAGCAGTTCGTCAACTAACCAGGCTACACAGTCTAAGACGGTCGGATCACGTATTCCGCATGCCAACTGAGCGTTTTCCTCACGGTATTGTTTACTGAGACCATCAGCAGTTGAGTAAAACCGCGGAATTCATCACAAAATGCGAAAATCCTGACTGGTCCTTTGAGTAGGGTGGGTAATTGTCGCCCGCCCGGCAGGAAACCTCGTGCCTACTCAGTCGCTCGTTAGAAATGCTACGTGAGATGGCAACGTGTCACAGTCAATGAATTTCCTGGTTCCACAACATTCAGTTTGCCTGTTTGACCTTGTTCTATACTTCCTTACGCCGTTCGACAAATTTTCCTCCAGGTTATTCCATAACACTCTTACGGTGAGCGGCCGCTCAATATAAAATCGTACACGTGGAATCTACTTGGGATCACGTGAAGATATGTAGGTTCCTGGGTTAATTATGAAAGGGTTCAGTGCAAACGTGCGATTAGAGAATACGTCGATACCTGTTATTCCTCTGGGGAAATTATTGCTGATCACCGGTAAAAATGGGGTGTGGTGTATTTAAGTGGCACTTTTTCGGTAGAGATACATCCGAAACGATGAAAATGTTAGGGTGTGGTTGGTTCTAACAGAAATACTTCTGATAGAGCTGGAGTCGGCCGCTGGCCGTATAGGAACTTCTGCTCTCATAGTTAACACTGAGAGTCGGGATAAAATGTAATCATCGTCGAACTACTAAGGAAACGTCAAACATAATTAGGCTAAACAGGGCTAAGGGATCAGTCAGCGAAATTTTGCGGACGAATACGTCCAGTAAAGCACAATACTAATTGTCCTACTCGCTGGCTGTCATGCCAGTCGCGGACTCATTTTCATGAATCGGAATTCCGGTCCACACAACCCCGGTTTATGGTCACACGTCGTGTGCAGTTGTGCCAGGTTTGTGGGTTTGACTGACGCATTCTCTCAGAGAGTTTTCCGCTCGCCATTCCTCGTCCTGTCGCCCGCATTGTCCGTAATCTATCCGCGGTGGGTTTTAACTGTATTTCATGATCCCGTCGTGATATTCCACCGATCGTTGAGATAATCATTTCTCCGATATGGTGATCCGTCCCACTTTGTCCGATCTTGTTGTGTGATGGCTCCCCTGGTCGCCCGCGACCCAACCGCCGTGGGCTTTTAGACGTGCCTCTTCGTCGTGTTGTATTCCGCCAAGAGTTGGAATACTCGCATCTCCGGTTTGGTAATCCACTGCAATAAATGCGGTGTTGATCTCAAAGTTATTGTTTGGATGGCTGAATGGCAGTCGTTCGGCTCCGGACTGGGTTAATCAACTTGCTACATAAATATACGGAGAAATTCGGCCTGTATTGGACGACCAAGATTAAGCGGGACCAGGAGCAAAACTCGATCGAGGGAGACACTGTAGCCTTGCAAATGATTTATTGACGAAGGATGTGCAGTTTGTTAGTGGTATCAAAAATAACTGATTTATTGCGGCTTGGCAATAGACTAAACTAGGCTGGTGTGCGCACAAACGGAAGGCACGCTGGAGAAAAATGTGTAACAATAATCCGCTATATGCGGCGACGAGATTGCGTTTAAGGAGGCTTAGCAGTTTGAATGGTGTTTGATTGAATTGTCTGTTGAATAATTGCACTCTGGCGTGGAGCACTGAAAATGAAGGATACTGTCCTGTTGACAATGCTTTGCTCTCATTTCCGAGTTGGTTGTTTGTGTCCAAAGTGTAGGTACCTTGATGTCGGAGCACAGACGACTGTTTTTAATAAGTGGGTCGGTTATCCTTTTTTATGTCCTAATAACGTGTTTTCTCCTTCGATGGTTGGGGAGTTAAGCATCCACCAACCACTGACCTACTGTTATGATGATGATACCGGGTGTTTAGATTTTCGAACGAACAACCACATATACCGAACCAACAATCACAAAATTTCGCCGTTCATTGGACTGGCGACCGAGTGGATAAAAAATTTAGCTCGTAACACGATTCGATTCCCCAGTCAGGCTAATTTTACTAGATGTCCATACAGGGACGCTTCGCGCCATTTCGGTTTGAAGGTAAGCATCAAGAGTAATTACGAATTCAATTTCGAGCACCTGTGGCCGTACCCGGTGCAAACTGGCAATCCGAGATGGACTGTGTCCGCCCGAGTAACCGAGCTGAAGGCAGATTATAGTCTCATTGATTACACTTATTCGGGTATTCATAGAGTTTAGGAGCAGATAGATCTGTCATCAGCCTATTGGTCAACGATGATGAGTGCTTCAATTTAGACAAAACGTGACATTTATTGATCGCACTCCCAGTCCATCCGCGAAAAGCCGCGGTTTTATAACAATTCCATTAGGGGCAATGATTTTTCCACGTTCTTATCTAACACGAAACCATTTTTTGACAAAAACCTTCTCCAAATTAGATGTTAAAAATGAACCCTTTGATGCGAGAAAATCACGGTAGATTTACGCAGCACAGTCGCCTTGATACTGTGTAACAGACTGCATTTTAACATCAGTTTCAGCTGAGGGTATAGCAGACAAGATACGCAACATTCTCATCAGCAGAAGAAACTTTAGGCCCGTGATATTCTGGCACTGCGGGTCATGCGTCAGTTGGACCTTGTCGAATGATCCCATCACAGACAAAGAAAACTCAAAACGGTTAAAGCTCGGAGTTGTCGCCTCGAGTCTGCTACTCGCTGGTTTTATCAATGAAGCGGATACAGAAGTATATTTTACAAAGTTATGTACAAAAAATTGCACGTTACATGATCAGCTTATAACGGGCAAGGTAAGCGGAGGAGTTTGGTGGTTATCCGTCCTCTGACTTGAAGTATTTCGTGATAGGCCTCAAAAAACGGGGCCCCGTGAGCACCGAAGTCATACGGCGACGACGTCCGGACTGTATGAAGCAAGCGGGGAAAAACGGGTAAGCGTCACCAGAAAAAAACGTGAAGCAACGACTGAGAAAATACAGAGCAATGGTACAAGCCGCCGACGATACTGGACACGATGACAAGAGCGAAGACTGTACTGCCAGCAATCGCATAAAGAAAAAATGTAAGCTGGTGGTTGTGTAAGTAAATAAAACTTGTAAATCATGTTCGGATGTTCGATAGCACGCACGCATAAGTTCATAACTAATCTGGCCACGTTTTTACGACGAGGGATACCCTTGCATATGCATTTTTGTCTGTATTTGTCGGTGGATAAGTTACGCCAGAGGTTCGGAGATGGAGAAAAAAACAGTGGAAATAAGTAAGGTAAAATTTGATTGAAGCTTCTAGCCTGCAATAATCTCAGTAAAGAATACTGAATCAACAGCCCCTCAAATATGTACATCTGGTGACCTGCGGATGAGCAACGAAAACCAGTAAACATGAAGTACACTTGCGTTCCGACCGAGCACGATTTTAAAATCCCCAGTTGATTCAGCCGTCATCAGAGTCGGGTAGTGTATTCCAGTACATTAGTTTATAACGACCAGAAGGTTCTGCTGGCATACCAGCTTACCAGTTACATACCGCTGTAATGTAGATTACCTTTCAAGCCTTTATTTTCGACTGAGTTGACCATGAATGTGACCCGATGTGATAGATTGTGGATGAAAACCAGGTTTACTCTAAGGCGTTTATAATGAGAACTGACGTAATTCTCATAACCTTTATAAATTTTCCAGAACCCCATGATTGTTTTAGTGACCCATCTTTGAACATCTCAGTGAGTATGGAATCTTTTGTTTAGGGATTACAGGTTCGTGTTCCTTTTCATTTGTGAGTGGATAACAGAATTGAAATGGAAGAGATTCGAAGTGGACAGTTCCATGAACTTTTTCTAAAAGGCTCAATGCCACATGTGGAATCTTCAGCTATGGTTGCGTGCTTCGCATAAGAATTTAAATTGTCTGTCCCCAAGACAGGTAGTTATGTTGCTAAAGTAGCCATCAACAATTTTGATAGTAAATGCGGATGACTTCACATTTGCTAACGCTAGATTTTAAGTTGTTTATTCAAGAAACAATGGTTTAGACAGTTCAAATAGTTTTGTACAGTCATTAATAACTCGCCACGTTCCCAAGACATCGCCGTACAATTGCACCGAAGCAAATGGTACGAACAACAGATCAGGATAAACTGTTTAAGAACGCCGATGTTGGAAAGGAACCAATCTGATGATTGTTTATTCATTTTCGCGTTGAACTTACATTCGATCAGATAATCAACTGAGTAGTCGATACGGTTTCCGCAACGGGAAGGAATGATTAGTTTCCCCAAAAGCTTTGAACCAACCCAGATAGATTACATCGATGGATGATCCAACTTCGGCAGCCCTCGTCAGAAAGTATGGTGCAATCAGGACTCGTAGATATCCTTTGCAGAAGCCATGATGCACCCCAGTAGTCGGTTTGAGGTCTGCTACGTTGACCGGAAGAGTCGTACAGTAAAGCTTTCCACTAACACTGAAAGCAAAACCATAGCTTTATGGTTCGCTGGATCTTTTTTACACTTACTTTTGAAGACAAATGTGACTACGGACTCACTTCAGGCATTCGGCAGACAGCCAATGGACAAGGAAGAAATAAAACTTGCCAATGGCGGGTCTGTAAATTTGGTAACACAGCTTTTCAGGATGACGTGAAACAAAATATGAGACAGCAACCTGTGCACTAGTAGTTTCTTTAATGTATTGCAAACGTGTGGCACTCCGATTCAGGATAATTCAATTATAGCGTCCTCTTTTTGCTCAGAGGTTATCCATGATGTACACTTACGTTCTCTCCAGGCAGAAGGCTGTCAGTGTCTACATCCACATTCGTAAACCCAATGGAAATTGTAATAGGTCAATCTTATTCCTGGTGTGTGATCTGGCTTCGCTGTGGAACAGCCCAGAGTTTACTCTCCGCTTTTCAGCAAGATTGTGCCGATGATGAAACCTATCCTTTTTTGCAGTAGCCGCGTTTCAAACGGACTTTCGCGAGGTGATAACAGCTAGGTGTTGTCATCGCTGCATAGTTTTCTACGCATGGATATACAGGCAACTGCTCCGAACCTATGAATCCAGGACGGTGAAATATATTCGAGGCACTATTAAAACC
Source organism: Paragonimus kellicotti (assembly GCA_014220965.1). Classification (NCBI taxonomy): domain Eukaryota; kingdom Metazoa; phylum Platyhelminthes; class Trematoda; order Plagiorchiida; family Troglotrematidae; genus Paragonimus; species Paragonimus kellicotti. Next base: position 63,589 of record LOND01002265.1, on the reverse strand, counting down.
ACCTCTAAACATGCGGTCGAATGGATACAGCCAAGACATACTGGAAGGAAGTAGCGCAGAAAAACGTGCAGTGCCAGTTGTGGTCGGAGTTATGGTTAGCACTGCCCTGGAGCGGCAGTCAGTGTTTCATTGAACGCTTTACTATCACGAGCCCCATAATCACCTATACATCAATAATATTTCAATTTAGGACTCGAATGGGAAACAAGTTAAACTTTTAAATTAAACACAACAGGACTTTGAGTAAAACAAAACGTTGCAGGCCACATGTACACTGAAAACTGTGAGGCAGCCCAATGTAGATGGTGGAAACAGTGAGGGCATCCAGGAATCTAGCCCACGGCTGTGGGTTCAGTATCATTATCAGTTAAGTTAAAAAAATCTTTTATGATAATCCACGGGAAATGTGACAAAAATTGTTATGCAAAATTACATTTAACTATATGATTTCGACAACAATGCTTGCAAATTTTTGTTTAGTCACTTCACAAGGTATTCAGAAAAAAATGACAATGACTACATAGTATGAGTATGTGAACATAACGGTTACCTGAAAAACAACAAACATTTTTCACTCAAAATATTTGTCCAGCAATACGTATTCGCCAAAGAATCAGGCATCTAGAAATACCGAAAATATTTAGGGATTAAACAGGTAAATGTAGAGAAAAGGGGAAATTATGAAACACTCACAGTGGGTGTGCTGGGTGAGTTGACTGTCAACTGCGTGTCGCATGTGCGCGAATCAGTGCCCCCGTACACGGTCAATCGACGACGTTTGCCAAGCAACTGCTTATCGGTGAACCCGAACTGCTGTCCAAAACTTGGCCCAGCCGCTGGAGGAGTCCCTGTGGGTCCAGTACGCTTCCGAGATCCGTCCGACGGGGAGGGTTTTTCGGTATGCTGGAACAAAAGCGGTGAAAAGTGTGTATAATTTTATAACAAACTAAATTTTGTAACTAATCGGGTATGTAAACTGGTGTATCCGGAACAACAGCGCACCAATGAAACAAGTGATCTATGCTCGCCAAGCATACAGCTCAATCCACCACTGAAGTGTGCTTATGTGAACAGTAACCAATCGTTGATTGGTTACGTGTTTGCCGTCACAAACACTACATGATTAGAGGTCGAGAAAGTCAGCAGTAGTTAGATCGACATTGAGAGGATACTGCAGGCATGAAATGTGAAACAGTTCATCATACGAAAAAATACCGCCAGAAATTTGATTAAATCCGTTTAGTCAATTTCATTTCTTCGCAGCTCAGCTGGTAGGGAGCTTATCCCATTTTGGCGTGTTATTTTTGTCGTTGATTCGAGTTCATCAGAGGCTCAGCTTTTTAGGAACTGAGTCTCATCTAAACCAACAGGATCATTCCGGATCGTCATCAGAATCGGAGAAGTAAAATTACACAGAGGCGCTACAAGCTGCTGCTTTCGGCAATTATGTCTCATCCCTTTCTCGTTGTGTTTCTCAAATAAAGATTGTTCTCGTGGTTGCATGACAGTGAGCCACTGATGTGGGCTGTTGATGATGATGATGACACGGTTTCCAAGCCAGCCCTGTTTACTCAACGAAGAGAGCTTTAAAATATATAGACGATACGAAACGGTAGCTGGATGAACACAGCCGAAAGCAATTTATGGGGGGAAAAGTCAAAAGTACGTAAAACGGAAGTTGATGATTGAAGAGTGATCTAAAACTAGGATACTGCTCAGTTGATGCAGTCAAGTCAACTGCTCAACCTAGCTCGGAAGTTAAGCATGGAGCTATAGATTGGAATGGACGTGGACAATATTGTCTTCCTCCTCTTGGAATGATTGGACAGACCAAATACTATTCACGCTAAGACAATTGCTGACGGACTGTATGCAACTATAACACGTTCAGTATGAGGTTGGTATAGTGGTTACTATGGTCAATATTGTCACAATCAAGAGGGGTGAAGTGCAAATGACGATTCGGACGAGTATAAGTGTTATTTAATACTGAGTATGAAGCTAAAATACCTCCCTTCAAAGCGGACTACCATGAAGGTTTAGTTATACTCGGACGCTGTGAGGAAACGTGAATCATCTTCAATTTATGACAATCAAAACCCCCAAACTCCAACAGGGACTTACTAGTGAAGGTGGGGTGTGGAACAGTGCTTGCTGCAATACCAATGGAGCTCGCTTTCTTGCAGAAGTAGGTGTATCTGGAGTTAGGCGACCCGCATTGAACGCAGTGCAACAAACAATCGGCGACTTTGTCAGAACGGGACCGTCGACAAGGTCTAGCGGGAGACCGGCTGGAATTGGGAATAGAGCCCGTCTTTCTGGACTGCAGTTTTCTGCACAACAGGAGTAACGAAAAATTTTCACAGTTACAGAGCAAAGCTGAACCACGTCTACTTGAACAAAATTGATTACCCAAGTGATACAGTCTGCGATCTGAAGCACGTCAATTCGCAAAAGAAACAGTACGTTGGACAAAGACGATCAATGTATAACAGAAATACAGCCTCGGATAAAGAATTACAGAATAAACTCAATTTACGAAGAATCAAAGCCACTGTGAAATTAGTGTCTACCATAACCACCGAAGTAGTTTGGGAGGAGTTATTCATACAGGCTATGCCCAGACACAGAATAAAGATGCACCTAGATCGTAGTTACCTATTGTATTTGGGTTACCAGTGGCATTATATCACTACGATTATTTTTAATATTGTACACCGATCTTCTGATGGCAGACCGTGTTAACCCAAGACCGCGAGACGAAAATGAACAACGAAACGGCTAAGCAAGAACCGGAAGACATGGAATACGATGCTTGACGATTAGATGAAGAAAAGAACTTGTCGCCAGCTTCTTTTACTGACTGAGAGTAAGGTGAATCCAACGGTTCAAAGGAGACGTACTGATTGAAGTTAAAACGAAAACGATCAAAATATTTTTAAAGTACATTTAAACATTGACGATTAAGCAGAACCAACCACTAATTATCAGCCAAATTCGGAAACATAATAATGGTGGCACATTCCATGAAAGGTCACTACTGGCGAAACAGTCGAAAATATATCCATCGCTAAAAAGCGATGATCGTGCAGCCAGAACGGAAAATATTGGACAGAAAACTGTTTTGAGCAAGCAAATTTTCATTAGAATTGTTACCAGTAAAAGAAAATCACATAGGCTTACCGATATCGGATTGATCGGAATAAAGAAGCTCTGGGCTGATAATACGATGGGATTTGGTTGCGCCTGGACTCCGGGAACCTTTACCTGATAAATTCACCGCATAACAACCAAGAGGCGGAGTGACTATCAGAGGATTCGGAGAAAATCCAACTGACAGACCAGGGTATCGCTGAACGACACTACCCAATGTTTCAGTTAGCGTGGCCATATTACGGGCGCGCAGCGGGCAACCAACCGTAAGGGAGGGACTGGTGGTGACAAGGGACTGGGTAGAGTCGGGCGGAGAGAAAACCGAAAGAAATTCTCGGATGTTAGACTGACGCCGTCGAGCAGAAGCCATTGACGGTGAATGCGCAGTGTTGACCGGGTCTGAACTAGCAAGCGGACGACTGGAGACCGATCGCGGAGAGCGAAGTACTCGCTTGATCTGTTCGCTCGGACTCATCACAGCCTTGGACGGTGAAAGACGTTCGGCAAGACCTGGGAAGCACAAAAGAAGTACAAAACACTGAAAATGTATTTCGTATAACCACCCAACAAGAAATGATCATATGAATAAGATAAGCTGTGCAATAGTGCCCTGCTGTATACGATTAGGTACGTTGTATAACGTATTGGCACTACGTTACGAGAGCGATCCAGTGAAGCTACGAGTTCGTCATACTTGATGTTGTGAACACAGTGAGCAACAGGACTAGACGGCTAGGAGAAAATCACATCGCGCCGTTGGACGTTCAGTAATACCAACGTGCCAACAACAAAATCACTAGCCCATTTTTCATCTTGTTCAACCGACTCAGTGACCCTATACTGCGGACGTTCACTGAACCCAGGGAAAGCTCCCTGAAGAATGAGAAGAGTGCCGACTCGATCAAGAGCGTATTGATCGTCATTTTACGAAACAAGGAACTTTGAATCATTGATACTGTTACAAACGATTAGCGGCGTGATCTTTCTGGAGTGAAATCGGCCCTCCTTTTGGTTGTCCATAACGTTCTTCGAAACGTCTTCTATGCACGCGAGTTCCGGAGAAATACATGAAACGGCAAGCAGAGGCAATAGGGTTAATGACATGACCTAGGGTGTTTCAGCGAAGACTATAACTCTCCAACCCCGTTCAAACTTGTCATCAAGGCGCTCAGTGTGCGCAAGGGAATCCATGGCTGGTATTCAGGCTCTTCTCAGCACTGAGTCGACAGACATGCAGCGTGTGGATGACAGTTTCGTCTGGCCAAACTATAATGAAGAAGGTGGATGGTCAAGTGCCACAAAGTTTGCGCTACGAATACAGAAGCACAAATTCAGGAGTGGGCATCCAACTCTTCAAGTTTATATCGATGAAGGTATGTCTTACTAACCTGAGTGGATACGTAAAGTCACTCAACTACAGTGCCAATGAGTACCAGCGCTAATCAAAGGTATTGTGCACCTTGCAACTGCGTTAATGCGACGTGAAAGGCGTTGGGTTCGTTGAATAGGAAAATGTAAGAGGCATGTGCGTTTCGTTTGATGTGCTTATAGAAAAATGGGTTCGTGTAAAGTTCCACGAGAACATGTCCGTCAAGTACGGAAAGAATACATATGTTGAAACACTTTGACATGAGTTCCGCTTCATACCTTTCATCGGCTGTAGCGACGTTCACATAGACAGAACAGATCGACAACCACCTTAGCATGTGATAGAACACGTCCCGAAATAGATAGAACTACTGATAACAAAGCAATCTCAAATCTGTGAGTCGCTTGCCCAAAATCTCGCATCATCGACTGCGAGACATCTCATGACAACAGGTCAAGGTGATCCACTTGATTCATTTAAAATATTGCTACGCAACTACTACCCGAAGCTACTGTCCCTTAGCGAGGCTACGTTGATCAAAACTCGCCAATTGGCGCTGTGCACACGAAGATGTTTGAAGAAAACTATCGGACTACCGCGGAATTGATGACATTACTCGGTGTGGATGTATGCGTGTGCACATCCTGTCTATCCCTGTCTGTCGTATATAGCCTGAATGCTTTACATTTGCGACTGATGACAGAAAACGAGGTGTAAGCACATAACATAAATTTCCTTTCTGCTAAAGTTGAATATCGTTACGGCCGCCAGCTAGCCCACATCAAGTGGGATCATCTTGTGAGCAACGCGACCAATCGCCGGCACGTATATCAAAACGCTTGGAAGATGCGATCGGTTGGCCAAATAGGCAGGCTATACAGGCTGCGATGGTTGCATCATGTGCTCTGGATTGTGGCAGCATTGATACATCGAGCATTAGATGTACTGAGAATACAAGCAGTTGGATGAAACCATATGATGGTCAAGTAACGACGTGATCAGGAAGTACGATTCCGTTGATTTAAGTGGGCAGGTATTGTTTGCCCGGAAGTACTCAAATCGCTAGCTAGAAGCGTTATCAGTGATGGCAACACATCGCAGCATTCTATCAATAACTGCCATTCAGTTTTTTGTTCTTTTTTGATAATGCCTTCTTTTCAAGGTAGTTTGCGTCACCTCTTGCAGTTCGCACCGGATTATCCAATATGCATCCAATATATGCACAATAATGAAAAGTTAAAAACGGGTTTGTTGACTAAGGGGTCTTCACATAAGAAATCGGTTAAGGTGACCTAAGTGCTGCCGCCGTAGGTGGTTTCAGTGAAACTTCCAAGTCCAGTAATGCTTAACTCAAGATCAACGGAGTAGTGCGTAACTATCTTAGAAATACGAGTAGCAATCGAGTCTAACGATTCTGTTGGAAATGAGATTAAGTCCAACCCATTGCAACCAAAATTTGCCTGTGAGAGCAGAACACCTATCGGGATAATTCACCTACCGAACGGCATGACATTCTTGGTTAGTTCGAGAAAACTGTTCGAATGGATAACATCAGACGTTTTATGCGCTTTGCACGATGTTAAAGTCATGGTGAAGATCAGAATACACCCGGTTATGCTTGACTGACCATTGAGTGAGCGCCAATTATCCGGAAAAACCCTTTAGACAGTTGTTAAAATGACCAATCGGTTAGATTTAACAGCGGATAACTAAAAAACTATGAAAATAGGTGAGAAAAGACGGCATGAATCCAGTTCTGGAGCAAAACTCTCATGACAGGAACATCAGAGAGCACTCAGCAACCACATCAACAAGTAAAGTGACACCGATAGGGAAACTGTTTGGACTTTTAAGCTATTCAAACTTAATCTATAGAAACAGTTGCGAAACAAGGCTGCCTTTCCCTATTCGAAACACCAAGAAATCAGAGGCAGGGAGCCCAGCCTAGTCAAATAGCATCGACTGGTATCAGTTTGCGTGCCAAGGAACGCGCGACTCAATACCAAGTAATTCGTCAACGGAATCATACAGAAACATCACAAATAAATTTCAGATTGAAAACTCTGCACTGTTTACCATCGCGTCACCAACCGAAACATGTTTAACTACTGTAGTGTTAATCTAGTTACGGTTGGAGACGATCCCGCCGAAACATCGCCAGTTCCCGAACGCCTTTGATTTTTAAAACCCTTAAATGCGGCTACTTAGTGCGAATGTAACTGCAGAGATCACATGATAAGCTTACAAAGGCCAATGGACTCTACGAGTTCCCACGGAGAAGCTTTGTCCTTTTGAGGTATGTGCACAGTAATCACACAGTTCACTAACTAGAGGATTCTCTTTCGAACTTCACTTACAGTGATAAGTGCCGTTGGTCAAAAGGGAGTTAAGGGTTGCAGGCACGTAACGGGAGGCTTTCTTTCATAAGAAAAATAACAAAAGAATATCAGCGAGCAGGTTCGATCTGGCAATTTCCACAATGGCAAGCTGACACTAAGAAAGTAATACTCCTTTGAGAGACTGGGTGGATGAGGCACTTACCTGCTAATTCACCCGGTTGTGGGAGTAACACCTGGCGAGCCGGAAACATATTCCACACAAACGCTCTCGAATCATCAGAGAGGGTGACAATACGACTGGGGTCGGCTCGGCACCATCGGGGTACACTGACTTCACCGTTATGTCCAGAAAGTACCACAGGTCGTTGACGCCGTTGACCAACAGCATAGATGTATGCTCGACGGTCAGAACTACCGCATACAATGAAATTATCGTCTGGACTGACATCCAGCTTGATGTAGAATGAATCCGTTTGATGACCAGCGTACACAAAAACTGCGGAGCGAGGGTGCAAATAATGAGATCAAAACAATGACATTGTGGATTTCCAATAAGATGGAAGATAAGCTGAACTATCAATTTTCCGGTAGATGAAATGGCATCAATTGAATAATACGTAGTGGTGAGAACATACAAAATAAAAGGATATAAAGTACATTCCCCAGTCGATAAGAGAGCCAAACAAAATGCTAATTAGACTACTAGACGGCTAAAAACAATTTCAAGACAATGATGTGCATGCTGAGTATTCAGACCAGGCAAACGTCTTTTCCACAATCTGCGATGAAAACGATTTAGAAAGATCTCATTTGTGGTTCGGCGAAAGTAATACAGTACATTTCATAACCAGTTGTGTTCATAGAAAACGAGCACATAATCTCAATGTTCCACAACTTACGGATCAAGGGAAATCCATGTAATGACAATGTTTGCACTTCCAAGAGCTTATAAATGCAAATTATCGAAAGATTAATTAGATACATATTTTGCCGAAGCTGTTTAGTAGACTAGGCTGCGCGAGCCCGCATTGCATTTTCCACGCTAAAATTGCAGCTACTGATACGGCTTCTCAACAAACTGGCCAACTTAAGCATACGTAGTTACAACAGTCGTGGGGGAGGGGGCAAACTGATGCTGTGACGTGAAACGAAACATGACGCCGGGCATGACAGCCATTTATAAATTTTACACGGAGTATTTTGGAACAAGCGACTTACTGGGACTAGTAGATGGCCTCGTCAGGTCATATTCGTAGACCACGTTATCCAAGCAATTGGCGTACAAACGCGTTCGCAATGAGTCCAGTTGTAAATCGGAATAGCCTGCGACGAAAAAAAGGAGATATACTGTTAGGACAGCCGAACCACTAGGACTGAAAGCAATCTTATAACGCATGATAGGTAGTCGAGAACGCATGAAGCACTTTACAAACAAATGGTCCCAATGATCGTTCGTAAGCTGGTGGATAGCTGTTTGCGACCTAGCTGGGTCTTATCAGCACCGCGCACGCCGAAGGATCGAACCCACGACCCAGTGAATAATGCGGCAGACTGTGGTTTAAACACCCATCCACTGCACCTCGAAGTCGCGGGCACCGAGGTTGGAAGAAGGTATGTGAACTAGTATCCTTAGCTGTTGCGCTTTCTTGCGTTCACGTGCTGAAATCGTTTCTCCGACGTCTGTGGTGCTGATGAGATCCAACTAGATCGAAACAGTCGTCCACTACTTCGCTAACGGTCAATGGCATCAACTGTTTGCGAAGCCTTTTCTCAACTGCTTGAACTGTGGTGGATTCTTGCTCATATACAAACCAACCACAAACCAATTTAACTTCAGTCTAAGAGAGAAAAGAAACGCAACAGCTAAAAAAACTGGTGTAAAACATTGTTTGCGAAATATGGATAGGGCAGGAAAACCAATGAAAATATTGAAACGGGCATGTGAATTGAACAAACGATTCGATAAATGGGTTGCACAGCACTTTTAGCAACTGGTTCTTTTGTAAAAACGGAGAACAGTAAGAAAATACTCGAATAGCGATTTAATTTCGCTTTCGTGCTTGAACAGTAAGCGCTGATGTCTTGTTTACAACTCGAATGTAGACTATGAGTTATCTGGTTGACCAAGCCAAAAAATCAGGTTGATTTGGGGAGCCTCAGTGGCAACGTTTGACCGGCAGGACAGCAGGCTAGGGAACGAAGTTCGTGATCTATAAGCGATCAATGACCAATAAATCGACGTGGATTCGTTAGTTATACTACTGAAAATATGAACGTTTTCATTGTCAGGGAGCACCGCAATACAGAGACTTGTGATACAGAATGTTAGAAGAAAGGATCCTAGAGCCTAAGACGAGTAGACCATCCATCCAGAAACTACACGCAACCTTAGGGAAACGTGTGGCAAATACCAACTTTACATCACACGACAAAGTCGACATATGGTAGTCTAGTGATGGTTTATTGTCTTGTTTCAATACAGTTATGCGTCTATGCCGTTCCCATCATTCTCGTAAAACTAGAGGGTATTACCTTCGTCGTAATAATAAACAAATATGTAAACGAATTATGACTAAGGTCACCAACAGTACGGTAGTTGCGAACCTCTTCGATACGGATTACCGTGCTTACTTGAAGCAGGGACTTCATGTAGTCGATATATCTCCGGTTGAACAATGTAAGCTAGCCCGACAACAAATGACAGCCATCACGGAATCAAATGTTATTCGGTTGAGTAGCTCGACTGTCCCGTCATAGAAACCTGCGTAGGCGTTTTAGCTGCTGTAATCATTGGCCACATCAATGGAGTTTATTCTGAATCGATTTTCAAATTCTTAACCTACGGAACAAGTGTGTGTGTGTGTGTAAGTCCTGACCTTTTCTGCTACCTTGGCGTGGTGGTCAGGCTTGTGTGCTGTTTTGATCCGGCGGGCTGTGCTGACTGCGACTTTGGTCGTTGCAGGTTCAACCATGTCAGATTGGCCAAAGGGGAGCAGCCAGACAAAAGGCAGATGCGTTCGTTGTGTATGGTGCCGGTGTGTGTGTTTCGGAACGGTTTGATGCTTTTCTTGTGTCTAATGTGATTTTGTGGATGTGTGATTGGTTTGTCAGTGCACTATTATCTCTGTGCGAATGTGTCGAAGCTGTCGAGGCTGTTCTAGATGGTTGACGCTGATGCGTATGTGTCACCTGCTGCCTTGCGGTACAGGCTTTTGAGCCAAAGGCTTTGGTTGAGGGCCCTAATCGCTCTCCTGTCTAGGTCTGGGCGTCCTGGCAGTATCCTAAGCCCACAAAAACCATGACCATACAACATAAACGAAATACCATACTGCATCGGCCGTCACGCAGGATAAACCGGGTCGCCCTATCTGCTGCACATGGCAGGGTGGATAGGCGAAAATATGCTACTGCCAAACTCACCCTCATACTGTCCCCCAACAGAATCCTCGAGCAGATAATGCTCACTCAAGTTTCAGTAACCTGAAGACCAACCTGAAACAGGCCCGGGACGCAAGACGCTCTGCGTTGGAGCATGGAATGTGCGCACGCTGCTGGATCGATGCAGCGCAACAGGGCGGCCAGAACGGCGCACTGCACTGATGGACGCTCATTTTCTTCCGCCCAAAAACCGCCTCCGTCCTGAGAAAGAAAAAAACGATGGGCTCAACCCTACTTAGCGGAACTGTTCAGGGTGGTCGAGCGGTGACTGGTTGGTTTTTCTACCCGTCCGACTCTTATTCCGCTATGCTCATTAGTGGCCCTAACTTTTTTTTTCGGTAACGGTTCTCTTTGATGTTTCGGCAGTGCTTTCTGGTCACTACAACCCTATAAATACTTTGATCTTTTTCGCCATGTGACACGTTTTTGGGGCGGAACAAAGCTTGATTTCTGCACGCGTCTTTTGGCTTGTCTTGGGAGCAGATCACGGGACAGTTGCGATAATTTTTCGGGATCGAGATTTCCGTGTTAATTAATATCAGAAGGAGGGTTACAACACAATAGACATGGACACCGGCTGTTCGTGCACCCAGCCAGAGGACATCATGAAGGTCTGGCGCAAACACTTTGGTAGCCTACTAAACCGTCCTGCTACCATTGATTGGGTGACCGTGAACAGCCTGTCGCAACAGGCCATCAAGCCTTCACTTGCTCTCGCCCCGGATTTACTAGAGTTGCAGAGAGCGATTGGTCAACTGCGCAACGGGAAGGCGAAGATGGACTGCCAGGTGAGATCCTGAAGAATGGCGGACCGGCGCTGGAACGTGCACTGCTCCATCTGGGAGCACGAAGTGATGCCGCAAGAATTTAAGGATGCCTTGATCGTACCCTTGTTCAAAGGTAAGGGTAGCAAGCAATGCCCTGACAGCTATCGGGGCATAAGTCTGCTGAGCTGCGCAGGCAAGGTGCTTGCCAGAATTCTCCTGAACCGGCTGAATACGGAAGTCTTGGAGACCAATGTTCCTGAGGAGCAATGCGGATTCCGGGCGAGTCGGAGTACGATCGACCTGGTGTTCGCTGCTCGACAAATTCAGGAGAAATGCCGGGAACGCAACCAGCCCCTGTATGCTCTCTTCGTGGACTTCACCAAGGCCTTTGATTCCGTGAGCCGCGAGGCGTTGTGGACGGTGCTTGGTAAGTTTGGATGTCCAGGTAAGTTCGTCAATTTGATTAGAATGTTGCATGTGGGTATGAGGGCGAAAGTACAGTCGTGTGGATCGACTTGTGATGATTTTGACATTGTCACTGGCGTGAAGCAGGGTTGTGTGCTAGCCCCAGCTCTATTTAGTTTATATTTGACTGCCATGATAACAGTTGCTTTTTTCAGGACTCTGGGGAGGATGGCGTTGAGGTAGAGTACCGGACGGATGGGCGCCTGCTGAATATCCGACGATTCGGCGCCCCAACCCGGTTACATACCTCAACGATGCGCATGCTTCTATTCGCAGATGACAGCGCACTGCTGGCACACAGTGAAGAACTGCAAGGTCTGGCGACGGTCTTCGCGTCCGCGGCATCCAAGTTTGGATTGGATATCAACACAGGTAAGACATTTTCTTTCTTTCAGCCTTCTCCGGGCGAAGGTGCTGTCTGTTCACCTTCACCCCAAATTCGCATCAATGGAGATGTCGACAGCTGCGCTGATTTTTGCTACTTGGGTAGCAATTTGTCCACCGATCTGTCCGTGGACCGCGAGTTGAGAGCTCGTGTGGCAAAGGCTAGTGTTGCGTTCGGACGTCTTGAAAGACGTGTTTGGAAAAGTGCGTCAACGCTCTAACCTTCTGGACATATTGTAGATTAGTGTGCCATCTACCTCGCTGATAGCTTCACTGACAGACGGTCGCCTGAGATTCACTGGCACGAATATGTTTGAAGAGTCTGCGGATGTTCCCCAAGGCAAAGGCGGTTTTCATTTCTTCAACTTTCTCCATCAGCCAAGACTCGCGATCGGTCATAAGGCTACGTTTCAGCTTCCTATGGACATCCTTCCAAAACCAGTTATGAGGACTGCCAGGAGTAATATTCCGTTTGACATAACAACTAAAGATTGCTTTCAACAGTGTGCGCTTGGAGCATTTCAATAACGATTAAGCATTAACAAACAGACCAACGTATAAAACTACACAGAACAACAAAGGTACGTCAAGACAGATTTGATGGTTACTGGGAACTCACCACTACGTTTTTGAGACACGCCTCGGTAAGGAAGCACACATTTCGGTTTTGCTTCTTTTTTGTTACTATTCGAAAACACCCTTCGAAGATCCCACATTTTGATGGAGCTATGAGAGAAACATAAAAAGGTAGGTAGTTGACCAGCATATCAAAAACGCTGATTGTTGTTAGTCCGGTTAATACTGACGGTGATTCACGTCTTTAGCATAATAAACCAGACGACGACTTTTGCCGCACGACAGTCGAGAACAAACAGATTATTTTGGAGCATTCAAAATTGACCAAGAATGCAGCGATTTGAAGTCGACGTACAGGTGAAAGTGAACGCAATGAAAAACAGGGTAAAAAAAAACACTCCCACCTTATCAAAAAGCATACGTTTCTAGAAACCAAGTCATACATATACTCATGTCGTATTCGTGAGACTGGAAGTTTTACCAAACGCTTTCGTAACTAATAATCCAACGATAAAAGAATAAAACAAAATCGACCAACAACTATCATACTTGACTGCGAACAACAAAGTACCACACAATAGTGTATGTCTCAGTCAAACTGGATGTCAGTGGGAAACAGACGGGGAATTAATGAAATCAAGCATATAAACCGTTAACATTACCACCATGTACATACGCTATCATCGTTGACAGGCAGCGGCTGACACCGATATGTAACTACCATGCCCCAGGACAACGTGTCCCTATTAGACCTTTTACGGAGATGGTAGAGGAAAGTTGGCAACAGAACTGTCCAAAATCCTTTAGACGGTTTTAAAAACCGGAGAGGTACCTCGTGATCAACGCTTAACAGTTATTCCAGTTTACATACTTTCAACGCTATGCAACAACTACACAGGCATACAAGATACTCACATTTTAAGTGTGCTCGCCATACCAAGAGAAAGTAAGGTACATGGAGAATAGGCAGGATACTGATCTAGCCAGGGGTGCATTATCTGAAACAGTCTTCTGTGCAAAAGAGATTCAGAGAAATATGCGATCCTTCTAGAATCACTGTAGGTCTACCCTGCAAGCAGGATGAGAGTAATATGGACAACTGTTCCGGGTGCTTTCCTCGCTTGTTTTCTCAAAGATAACGTTCTGAGAGGTGTGCCTTGGAAAATACATTGAGCTTAAGTCCAATTTCTTCCTACCACATACAGTATGTGGATTATACTGCTTCGTTTAGCCCTTCTATCGAGGACAGGCAGACCATGGTAAACACGGCGAATGACCGGCTAGTCAGCCTGGAACAGACTTTACACTTTCAAAGTGTATACTGCTGTTTCAGGACTGGGGTATTTCATTTCCACATTTTCTGTTACACACAGGGCACTGTGTGGTCAATTTATAAAAACCACTCAGGAACTATCGGCGAGAATAGCAAAGGTACACGTCTATATCACCGTCACATGTGGCGTTAAAAAGGCGTCAGGGTGTCACTGAAATGAAGGACACTTAATACATATGTATGTCACGTTTCACCCAATGCATGGGAAACATGGTTTGCGATGAAGCTACTAACGGAGTTACTGTAACTGACCATCGTTATCGCCGCCAACTTGCCCACATCAAGTGGGATCATCCTGTGAGCAACGCGACCAATCGCCGGCACGTATATCAAAACGCTTGGAAGATGCGATCGGTTGGCCAAATAGGCAGGCTATACAGGCTGCGATGGTTGCATCATGTGCTTTGGATTGTGGCACAGCATTTGATACATCGAGCATTATGTACTGAGAATACAAGCAGTTGGATGAAACCATATGGTGGTCAAGTAACGACGTGATCAGGAAGTAGGAAGACCCTGACGATTGCGTTGATTTAAGTGGGCAGGTATTATTTGCCCAGTTGGAGACCTGATGATCACTCAAATTGTTGGTTAAATAGGCAACTCGAATGTGTCGCAATCAGTGCATGAACGCATTCCCGTGTTTAATCTTATTTTATCCACCTTTATCCCTTCTGTGTATTCCACACCACTGTAGTGATCAGCAGTGGCCCAAACCATAGTACACTTCTGTCAAACTCATGAGAGTATGTATGAAGCAACAGTAAAAGAATAGCCACACCAAAAGAAGAAAAAGCAAATCCCAATTTCCCAAACAAAAGAAGGGGACACAACAGGGCATAAAACTCAGCGACTCTGAAAAAACCCAGACACTAAACATCAAGGTATCACACTGAGATCACTCCACACGCACAGGACGACAGATAAAGACCGAAGATAATAGGAATGCAAGCTCTCAAAGGAAATGCATAAGATTTTTGAGAATGTCGTAGCAGGAGGCAGCATCATTTATTAGGTTCCACGGAAAATGCTAATGGCATCTTACTGAGTGCATTTCTATTTTTCGCATTCAAGTCAACCGCTGAAAACCTGCTCGTAGCATCCAGTCTAATTCGTGCTCTGTAAATGTGCACAACATAGAAATCGACTGATTGACATATACCACACCCAATATTAAAAATTTGGAAATGGTCCATCACAAAGCTAATCAGTCAGCAACGACAGCTTGGTGACGAACAACAGATGATCGGTTGGTCAGTACCGACGATTGTAAGGCAATCTTTGACGCCGGTGCTTAATTGATATACAATCGTGGTAAAAAAAACGAGCCCAAGTAAAAAGATAGAAGAGTGGGGATTGACAGAAACTTAAAATTCAAAATCGAGCAACCAAGCGACAACTGACAATGAGGTGAAATTACGAGAAACCTAGCAAAATAACTGACATTCACAACACTCGTGGCAATTAAGAACGAGCACTACTGGCCTAAGGAGCAGTGAACAGAGGTGGAAACAGTGCGACGATGATGTCCTCGATCATTAAACCAATAGCGGTGGGACAGAGCAACGGCCATTCCAAAATCTGACATACTTAGTAGGATGTCCTAATAGTTATTCAGTAATACGAACGGACAAGTCATTTTGCACCGGACGTCATGTAAAGTTTCCGGATTACCCGCTGAGTTGGTCGGAGATAATGGATGAAATGGTTCAACAGATTACACTCGTCAAAAGTTGCAAAACAATTTTTTAACAGCGCGCATTTTTGTCTTCGCTATTTCGGACCATCAGTCGCAAAAACGCTAGAGTCAAATTCATAGTCAGGAAGAAACCGAGCTGAAACCCGATTTAAGTACCAGTTTACTCTATCCGTTCGAAGATTAATTCTGCTTAACTTTGAGTTTATTGTACAACCGCAGTTGTTGGGTGCATGACCAAATTTAATATCGGAAGCACGGGAGAGTGATTGGCCACAAATTCAATGACTGTATGTGACAATGTTATTGGTGGATGTGAATTAAAAAATGCAGTAACCTCAAGCATACAACGGTGGAGTACGTCACGCGTGTAGCACTCTGAGGTTTAAAATGTGAGGGTATTAATGTGTTTATAAATATATATACAGATATATAACATGTAGGAAATCACATGGCGCTGCAAATGTGTAAATGTAGTACAAGGTTGTACGCGGATACTGGTGACCAGTAATAAGCAAACGATTGCGGGTTCGAATTCACATTACATCGGTTGCTCTTGTAAGAATATGCCTGGCTTGGAAATATACAGCCCTCATCATCATCATCATCATCATCATCATCATCATCATCATCATCATCATATCAGCCATGAGCCTGACCAAAAGGTACTGTGGCTCGGGCTGCCGCTCACCTCAACAGTGACGTGGAATATCCTAGAAGAAAACGTTACTAAGAAGGGTTGAAAATTAATAGAAGTCTAAGCGAAAGAACTAGAAATGGTATGGATGCAGGTACGCCATTGACTGCGACACGCTGCCATCTCGGATAGCGTCTCTAACCAGCGGTTTGAGTGATCACGAGGACCCTTTGACCTGGTCTCTTAAACGGTAGCAGAATTCTCTAGGCGCGCAAGTTAAAGACTTAACTTTATCACCTTGTTCAATTATTACGATTCGTTCTCTTAGAATGACAGCGAGTCCATCGCACACGTCTCAATTTACCATTTCAGACAGCATAGATCAACTTTCTGTCGTCTCCTAGTAGAGCTAAATCCCAAACACTCTTGAACGGAAGTATACGACAGCAGTGGAATCAAGCTGGAGCTTACGAATGGTGACGGAACCATAAAAGAGGACGGACTGGTGATTGGTCATATGAATATGCAACTTCGTTCTTACCGACTAGGCTCTCAAAGATCCTCGCACAAGAACAAACCATTGTCATGAGTAATACACCGTAATACACCATTAGATCACAAGCCTGATTGAATCTTGTCGACCAATGCAGTTCGTCTTCTGTCGCTTACCAATCCACAGCCCCATTGATTAACAATCGGATTACGGGTTAGCGAACGTGAACAAAATTTGCGAAAACAGCCGCTTCAAGACGTTTCTGGCCGCATGATTCTGTTGAGTGTTTCTCATTTTCAGGATGCAGGTGACTCATGTTAACAACGAAACCTAGAGTATTTGATTTCAAGTTCTAGTTATTACGGCACTGCATGTACTACACTATCAAATTAAAGGAAAATCGGGAAGAACTTACCCATCAGTGGAGCCAGCTGATAACAAAGTATTGTCATTCATAAACACGACGGAAGTCACACTTTGCGCATCTGACTGAAAAATGAACAAAATACAAGGTAAATTGATTACTAAGCTGTTTGAGTTCTGCTGAACCAATACCCGAATACGGCAAATTTCGCTTTGTTTATTCCCGGCGGTCACATACATTCGTTATCTACAGTGACTATTATAGCTTTGGAGATATAATAACGTGACAAGGCCAGTGATGTAATTTGTATAGATCCATTCCTCGTAAGAAAGTCAGGCCACAGGAGGGTAAATGTTTTGACAAGATGTATTACTTGTTCATGCTACTTTCTGTTGTCTACCGTTTCGATTGCTCAGTTGAAACAAGCTACGTAGGTCGCACAACTCGGCGATCATCTAAGCGCATTGGGGGATACCACCTGATGTGGATAATATGAGGATTGATGGCGGTCTATTTATCCATGGCCTACCCAAGCAATCCGATCAATTCGGCCTAGTTAACCAAACGGATATTTTGAGTCCGTGCGGTACAATCGAAGCAGGTCAAAGGTCGTACAGTAGCGATCGTAAAGGTCATTGCAGTTCGTCCACATTCACCCCCACTATGTGCTCACAAACGGCGTGGGGAACCATGTAATCGATGTTGTGCAACTAAAACTCACTAAGTTGACCAAACCAATACCAACCGGTGATATCCGCTGATCTAATAATTTTCTACATGTCATCTATGAAGAATCAATAGGAATGTTTTGTATTTAGTCTGAAGATGAACCACTGAAAGCAAGCCAGATTGCTACGTGATTCTCCTCATGACTGAAGCGGGACTATTCACGGAAATGTAACAAATAATGTCTCCTAAGTTGGCGAATGGGGTGCTGGATTCTTATCTGAATGCCAAGGCACTGACGTCTGTTGCATAGTAAGGAATGTGTACGAACGACGAAAACAAAAAACGCAAACTTGCAATATTGTTACTATGATACATAAATTTGGAGAGTGAGTGATAAAACAAACGCATGAGATAATCAGTTAGCAAAAAAGGAATGAAACGGGAAAAGGGAAAAATGGGGAATGATAGGCACAAAAAGAAAACTACTCTTACCTTCACGGGAAGTAAGATTTAGTCTTTTTACATGTCTGTTTACATGTTTTCGAAAGAGTATATAAAGATAGCCAAACAACAATCACGATTACGAGCATCAAAATATTCCCGCCACTGACCTTGACATGCAACTACATCCTTGAGTCTCTAGCCAGCGGCACGCATCATATGCACGTAAGCCGGCACACTGAGCTGAGCCAACGGAAACCGAATTTGATGCCACTTTGTTCACACCATACACAAAATAACTGACTGCTTGTCGCGCTGTCTTTTCCAGTCCCTTAGAAAACGCAGACAAGATGCTACATAGCAGGCGATGAGTAAGCATACGAAAGATGTCAACAAACAGTCAACAGTACAACAGTTGAAAATGCACTATTCAGTCGTAAGATGGGGTGGCTGAAAATTGCAACGAAACTTTACCAGAAGCCGGTTAAAAGTTTACGAAAGACGATGGAAACAGCCATCAATCGAAGCACAATAGTCAACAGACCTCTGCGGATGGTTGTCATCACTTGAAAAGTGGATGCATCTACGTTTGGTTTGATTCGACCAACATTTGTCAACTCCAGTCAATCAGTTGTTTTATCCATCAAGGTACAATGTGCACGGAAATCACTTTTCGTTTATAGAGAAGCACACTAGTTGAGTCTTTGTTTAAAATACACGGTTAGCCTAACACTGTTGCATTGCAAATTCAGTAACGGTTAAGATTTCAGCAACACAGCTAATTGGTGCTTCTTATCAAGAAGTGTAACGCATAATGTGTTAAGATGTCCTGAATTGAATAAGAGCAGTCGAGGGAATCGTAGACTGCGTAGTAATCACGAAATTACGGCCTTGGAAAAAACATGGTTGCGATCTAGAAGACCAAAGTCGTTCCCCTTAGCAAAGTCCGGAAAGTACCGCTCTGGTGCGTCAGGACAGTGTGACTAGCTGCATCGCTAGCCAGAAACACTATTGAATATGACAGCGTATCACAGCCCACTGTGTAGCTGCATCTGTAAAATTGCTGATTCTCTTGTATAAACAGGATTCTTTCGTTGTTATTTATTTACATTTTTCTCACATATTTTTATCAATTATTCTGTCAGTTCGTGTTCTACCATCAACATCAGCCTGAGCCATAATACAGGTGGATATTACATAAAACCGAAAAACGAACTGAGTTAATTTGAACCCTGCCTCAAGGAGTTACGCCGGGTGAGCTAAATTTGTTCTCCAACCTTAATAAGTCGAAAAAAGAGAGTTTGAAGAGCATCGTTACTGCTGTACACTTGAAAAGTGCTGGATCATTTCTGATGACCGAATTCATCGCAATCGATAAAACATCGATTCTCCATTGGTGTACAATCATAAACTACTACCAGAACAAAGAAATAGCTGCAAACGGCTATTGCCGAACGCGTGGGATGAATGATTTTTGGTGGAAATCCATTAATAAACATTGTTCTGTCGCTTGCCAGATGAGACGACATTAGGGCGTAAAGACCGAGTAAATGTTTGCTGCCTGAATAAATATCAGATTATTAGAGCACGAAAACAACAAATTCGTCAACCCGACAAAGCGATACTCACAACTTCAAAAAACGGACAAAGATGAGATGTGTCGAAATCCATTAACAATGATGCAATTTTGACACGGTTATCAGGACGAAGTCTGAAGCTGTTGTCTTTTTCGGTTAAGGATAGATTTAAAAATAATGGTGGCTATTTGGGGAAACCAGATTTAAAATTCAGAGGAAAAGTGCTACCTTCTTTCTTCGCCTCCTCCTCCTCCTCCTCCTCCTCATCATCATCATCATCATCATCATCATCATCATCATCTATCGATCTGAAGCACACCGCTGATATTTAACGGACTAATAATCAGTAATATGCTGACGATGATTTCGAACGCATTTAACCTAATTCACAGGACGTTACGACAACCAAGGTAGAAACACGGTCAGAAATGATGCGAAAGCAAATCAGTGACCAAACATAGATAACTTAAAACAGCCCGTATAAAAAGACATGACAAAAACAGATCCCACTTTTACACTATAAAGTGGCTGCCATCAGGCGAAATACTAGGTCACGTGAGGATTCGACATTATCGAGCTATCCAAATCGAAACCAAGGAAATTAAAGTAAGCGGGGCCCGAAACCGTGTTGGATTGGTTGAAGGGAGCCTCACAATTAAGATACCACGTGAACGCTTCGGGTTAAAAACAGCTACATTAACTCTCAGTGCCTAAATCAAGGTGCCCGCGAAAAGACATCAGAAAACGGGAAGGACGACAAACTTACAGAAAACCGTCTGGAGGGCGTACGCGGACGACGTGGAGCTGGACTGTAAGAGTCGGGATTGGTGGACCAATTAGGTAGGTGACACTGTGAAAGCAGTCCAACGCTGGAAGTTCCTGGAATGCCTAGAAATAAATAAAGCATTCGGGTAGTGACAAACATCTCCTCGTCATATTGACACTATCTCTACACTGCTCAAACTCGACGACACTAGACAAAAAAGGAAAACGTTTCGAAGTAGATAGATTAAACTAAATCAATAATCCCTGGGTTTGACTAAAACGATCTGTTTTTGTTCATCAGCGTAGTCCGACACGTAATGGTCGCTAAATTCTATGATTGACATCCGAAGCAACGGGGTAATTACGTCAATGTTGACAACAAACAATGGTTATTCGAAGGCGTACAGTAGTAATAGGCATGGAGTTAACAGTTTATCGCGTGATCATGACAGTATGCTGTTTGGCATAAAGCTATATGCTCACCTCTGAAGTTCACAGTATCTGATTTTAGTCGCAAGTCCCATAGTCGAATACTGCCATCACGGGAGGCCGACGCGAATATTTCTGAGAACAAGAGAAGTAGATTAGGTGAATGAAGGAAAATAGGCAGTGTTACAAATAAGCTTTAGCATGGAGAATAAACTCGTTCAAATCCATACGGTATGTTGAATCATAGATAGGTCAGAAAGAGCAGAAGTACTAGAAGTGACAGTTCTTGAACTTGTGTTTTTCACCAAGAACCATATAGAGCAGTTTCTAATAGTTGATAATATATCCCCTGGAGAAGTGACTAGAAGTGACAGTTCTTGAACTTGTGTTTTTCACCAAGAACCATATAGAGCAGTTTCTAATAGTTGATAATATATCCCCTGGAGAAGTGACGTGATGAAATGAGAGGAATTAGTAACAGTTGAACGAGAGGGCGACAGAAAGAAAGTGTGGATCGAAGATTTCATTTAAATGATAGCCTGATGTTGATAAGTTGGTATGGTTGCATCACGCTCAGTCACTGTACTTGTCTTTGCACAGAGAACTTCGTACCGGATAACCTAATATTAGCATTTGAGCTTAATGTTCGCGTGATAAAGGGAAGCAAAGGTGTTGAGTTTAGGAAGCTAAGCTGCAGTAACCTGGACAATCTTATGACTAACTGACCAAGAGCAGTGGCCACATATATAACTGATTACGTGTAAATCAACGATAAACCGAGAGAGGGAAGTCATAAGAATTAAAGTAGTGCACGAGATGTGCCCAAATGGACACTACATAAACAAGGCCAAACAATGTAGTTCGACAAACAGAACGGAATGCATTAAGCAAAGTGCAGTGTGCAATAAGAGATGTAAGCCATCCGTCTTCAAGAACTGCTACAAACAAAGGCTTACGGTTACTGTCCGCCTCGATCGAGATATCGCGATTACGAACAGGAGTATGCGTGAAATAACTCAACCACAAATAACAAAATGTATGCACAAATTCTGTGTGACGCAAACAACGTTAAAGTGGACGGTAATGTTGGGCATAATGAGGAAGATACAAGTTCCAATACTCTACACCCGTAGTCAGTACTGTCTTCAGAAAGTCAATCACAAACGTAGTGCCGTTTTGCGACTGCCACAGCCGTTTGCCGTTCCCAGTCAAATCAACGTGCTCATTGTTGCGCACGCATCACTCTTGATGCCCGGCGAGTATGGTATTCGCTCAACAACCGACGAGGTTTTACGCTGCCACTTTACCAACCTTGATCAAGTGTTTCAGCCACTCGTTACGCGCTTCAGTGTTCTTCAGAGTGCAATTCATCCCTAGCTCTTGTTCTTACATAAGGTGGCATCCGTGTCAATTCTTGTTGACGCGGCTGATGTAGGGAGAGGGAGAGAGGTATCAAGCACTTCATCTTTTTCATTCGCCTTTATATGGGTTTGACTGGGCTGTTAAGTTGGTTACAGCTCCACAACCCCTTTTGAAAGCTGAAAAGTCAAAAGTGGGAGACTTTACGATTAATTGTTTGGCGCATTACGCCGCATCCAACTGGGTACACGTTGTCGTGCCCACGGTTATATAGCAGAACCAAAATAGGTTAACGATAGGAAAATTCGAGAACACAAAGCAGCTTCAGATTGACGATTACGTTTCTTCATTGACAAAGGAATGGCTGCTACCTCGGAATAGCAACAGAATCAGTGAAGTAAAGCAGTAGTCGAGTGTTCTTTATCCGAACCATTCTGAAAGCAATGATCCTGATGAACTGATATCTAGAGGTCAACTAAGGAGGTGCGATCGAAGATGTTGGCTGACCACATTACACTGGTTACACTCTACCCAAGTAAGTGGCCTGATAATTAGATTGAGACTGGTAAGTACAGTGAAATCAAGCGTACGCAGACAATGGCACTTTCACTGCAGGGATTGGCATAGAGTTGGCTCAATAAAACACTGTGACGGAAATTGCGTAGCACGTTTGACCAACTGCTTACCGGCTTGTTCCGTCACATATTCATCTCTGTAAGTTAACTGTAGGGTAATGATCCACTTAGACGCGGTGACTTCTCCAGCTACATCATGGCCAGATCTGTTCTGCCGCTCCATGAATGCGCGAGAGTAGCCATTTGGTTGCGGCACTGATTGCAAGTGCTCTAACCCATTGTGCAAGGAGTATGAAATACATGCTTCTTGACAAGACAGGAACCAGAACGCGTTTGTGTTGAACTAGCATAAAGCTATCGAAGATTAAATACTGACCACTCCAAATGGTATTTTTGTAAGCGGATCTTTCCATTGTGCAGTCACTATCACCATCATCACAAAAAGCAATACATCGGTGGTTCTCACTGACTCTTAACCGCTGCACAACCATGAAGAAAAGAACAAACCCTACACAACGAAAGAGAAAAAAGAAGGAGGGCAGGGGAATTAACTACTGAAAATAGACCTCTACTCTGAACGCCCACGTTTCGCTGCCGTAAAGTAATACAGCCCTCACTGTTGTCTGATATACGCGACCCTTAAGCTTCAGAGAAATACCTCTGTCGCCATAGGTGTCTCAGATTAGCGAACACCGCCCTAGCCTTGGAAATACGCGCTTCTATTTCATTCCCTACACCTCCGCCGCCACCGCTGATGCAGCTTCCCAGGTATACAAACCGGTCAACAATCTCCATGACTTCATTATCTAACATTAAATCTACGTGATCACAACAATCTTGCAGAAGCACTTTGCATTTTGAGGCTGCAAAGCGCATTCCGAAGTACTTAGCAGAACGCGAAATAGCGTCCAGTGTTGTTTGTGCCGCTTGAAAGTTGTCAAACACCTTATCGTCAGCATAATCAAGATCAGTCAGTCTTTCACCAGGTAGGAGGTCCACGCCGGCATCATTTGAGTGCCGCAGACAGTCCTCCATTATTTCGTCTATGACGAAATTGAACAAAACGTACGCCGCTCCTGGTGCTGAAACTGTCAGATACTTCGCCGTAAACCCTAACCTGAGCTGAAGTATGGGAATAAAGCGCCGACAGTATGTTCACATACTTAGTCGGTACACCCCTACGTTCTAAGCGACTCTAAAAGTGTAGATCGGTCTACCGAATCAAACGCACCTTTATAGTCGAGAAATACGGCGATTGTTGGCCGGCGGTACACATGACGCTGCTCCAGAATTTGACGAAGGGTAAAAATGTGATCTATACAACCCCGCCCAGGGCGAAACCCTGCCTGTTCTTCCCTAATGTTTACTTCCCGAACTGCAGTGAGTCGACGAAGTATAATTGATGCTAGAACCCTTGAAATGACTGGGGTCAAACTAATCCCTCTATGGTTTTCGCAAGAGCCCCGGGCTCCTTTCTTAAATATGGGAACTATTATCGAGTGACCCCAGCACGGAGGGATGGTCTCCGTCGTCCACACAAGTTGAAACAACTGAGTCAATGCCTCTACTAACGCCTCTCCACCTTCTTTGAAAAGTGCCGGCACGAGATCATCTGGGCCAGCAGCCCTATTACGATTGAGAGCCGAAAGGCAATTGCGAACCTCAGTCTCAGTGGGTGGTTCCAAATCTACCGACCAGGGTGCTACATCACAAGTCTGTGGCGGCAACGCAATAGAAGCAGCAGGCCAACTAAATTGACCCTCAAAGTGTTCTGCCCAACGCTCTAACCTTCTGGACTTATTACAGGACTTAATTGTACCATCTACTCCGCTGAACAGTTCACTGACGACGGTCGCCTGAGATTACTGGCACGAATATGTTTGAAGAGTCTGTCCGATGTTCTCTAAAATAAAAGCGGTTTCCATTTCCTTAACTTTTTCCACTAACCAAGCCTCACGATCAGCCTTTAGACTACGTTTCAGTTTCCTACGGATATCTCTTCTAGACTTGTGTGAACTACCAGGAGGAACCTTCCGTCTGGCTTCTAACAACTCCAGGGATTTCTCTGAAATCCAATGTTTGTTTACCCCATGTACCCCTGTGCCGCAAGCTACACTACCTGCTTTCTGAATGGCTTGTGAGATTTGAGTCCAGCAGCTATTAGGGTCTTCGGAGTGAGTACCACTGAGGCAGCTTTCTAAGCTGGTTTGGTAATTATGCCTTACCGATGGTAAAGCCAGTTTCTCAACAGCTAATCGTTGCTGTCGGTGGGGTCGTTGCCCAGCAAAAGTAAGAACAAAACGACAACGTACCAACGCATGATCTGAATCCAAGTACGTGCTCCAATAAGAACGACAGTCTTGAATGGAACCCCGCCACCTATAACTAACGGCTATGTGGTCTATCTGAGACCAGGCCTGATTCGGAGAAGGCGGGCGCCAAGTATAGCATTGACGTGCACGATGCCTAAAACCAGTACTGGCTAAAAATAGATTATGCTCAGCGCATAGCTGCAACAATCGCCCACCATTATCTGATCGATGTGATGCTATCCCAAACCTACCACCTAAGCGAGATTCGGCTTCACCAAGGCGACCGACCTGGGCATTCATATCTCCAGCCAAAACTACTATATAAGAGCCACGTGTCGACCGAAGGAGAGTGGCCAGATCCGAGTAAAATGCGTCCTTGACGCCGATGTCACTACAGTCAGTAGGAGCATAAGCAGACAATGAATAAATTTCTGAAAGTTTTGCGTCTAGAGCTGGTTTTAACAGAACCTGCCAAGCGGACGGCACAAAGTCTACTGTTAACAGGAATCCAATCTACTAATGCGGCTGCGGCCGTCGTGCTGAGAACTATACCTACTCCAGCCTGACCTGTAACAGCGGCTGTGGAGTCACCCGAAGTGTACAACCAGTATCGGGTAGACAATGCGGGTGCTGTTAGTTCCATACGTTGACTACTGTCATGGATTCTAGTCTCCGAGATACAGCAGACATCAACGTGCAACGAGTCTAGCGTTCGTGCGAGAGCCGCTTGCTGACCTATCTGTTTTAGCGTGCGAACGTTGAAGGCACCTATATTTAGTTCGCTTTCTACTTCTAAGCAAAAGACGAAGGAGGTCTGAGACTGAGTTGCTGTGATTAGCTACATCTGTTGTGGGACCTGTAGAGTAATTATCAGAAATGGAGGTGGGGAGGGGCCTGAGAGCTAAATTTGATAGGACAGTGGGGGAGGGGTCAGCAGTAGCATGATTTCGCCTATCCACCCTGCTGTATGCAGCAGATAGGACGACCCGGTTTATACTGCGAGACGGCCGATGCAGTATGGATTTATTGTTGTTGTGAATATTCATGGTTGTGTGTGGGCTGAGATACTGCCAGGACGCCCAGACCTAGACAGGAGAACGATTAGGGTTCTCAACCAAAGCCTTTGGCTCAAAAGCCTGTACCGCAAGGCAGCGGTTGGGTGGCAATGTACCAGAACTGGTACTTTTTCCGGAAAAAGATGCCAACCTTCTTCCAACCCCCAACCTGGAGGACCAGGAGACTGGTTTGTCAGACCTCTACCCATTGGCCTGCCTGGTATGAGTGACTCTATCGGTGTGGTGACCACACCGTCCAGTTTAGCCCAATAGGTCATCGAGATGCGCAAGCCGTCACCACGTCAAGGTCCAGTCTCGTTGTGACAACTTCTAGACACTTTCCCGGTCGTTTATGCGCCACGGAAGGGAGGTTAACTGGAGGGAGACACTTGCGCGAGTCACTTAGACAGACTCAAAAGTCTGACCTGCGAGACAACAGGATACAGGGTTTTCTTGGGGGACCCCACCCGGAGCCAATGACTCAAAAGTCTGACTCACTTGGCAGTGAGGGGCTTGCCTCTGACTAGCCCGACAAGAGTGGCGCAGTGAATAAGACATTGATGTCTGATTCTGAGCACTGCTGCGCGCAGTGGATGTAATCGAAGCTACATCGGGCTTTTGGGTGATAGATGTTTTTCGACCGTATTGGATAATACGACGCCTCGGTCTGGTCACGTCAACTGTTGGGCGATCGGAGTGTTCTTCATTCTAGGGTACCTTTTCTAACCCCCTTCTTCCTGATACGGAAGACAGCAGTGCCGCAACTATAAAAATAGTTCTGCTGTATGCCCATAGGATCGTGCCTCACTACCTAAGCACTCCTACGCGGTCAGTAGTGCGACATACAATCCTAGTGTAACTGCTTTTCGTCTGGCTGCTCCCCTTTGGCCTGTCTGACAGGGTTGAACCTGGAAGGACCGGAGTCCTAGTCAGCATAGCCCGCCGGATCAAAACAGCACACAAGCCCGACCACCTCGTCAAGGTAGCAGTATAGGTCGGGTGTGGTTTGTCAAACTCTACCTATTGGCCTGCCTGGTATGAGTGACTCTATCGGTGTGGTGGCCACACCGTCCAGTTTAGCCCAATAGGTCATCGAGATGCGCAAGCCGTCACACCACGTCAAGGTCCAGTCTCGTTGTGACAGTTAGGCTTCATATCCAGGGGTATGATACTTTCATAGATGAAACATAGTGAACATGAAACCACGTGTAAGTAGGTTACTCAGATTGCTTAAGTCAATACAGAAGCATCGATACATAGCCTGTTAAAGCGCGTGTATAGTTGACAGAGTCAAGAATGTGAGAGGCGTCACTTGCCCTCTATTTGGTAGTGGGGTTGGCACGTACACGTTTATCAAAACACGATACAGGCGACTTGCATATTACAGGACGAACCCAGGCCATTTGATCAAGAATGGAAAATTCCCATGTTGTCAATTCACCTCGGCTCGGCTCCATCAGATAGCCGGTTGCCTGTCCGTGAATTGGGTCAGTGGCTGACAGGTTTGGCTTAAGCAGGAAGCCAAAAACTGATTACCCCATGCTTACGGTTTGCTTCCCCCTCCAGCATACAACCGATGTCCGAAACCCATGAGAACAGGTTGTTGATCTGTCGTTACGGTTAAGCAACTTCGAGCACATGGCTGACGACCGAAAAGCAGTTCACACAGACCATAACAGCCTGGTAAGACCCAACAAAAATGCAACTATAGTAAACTGCTGTTAAAGCTGACTCTGCCTCACTTCCCATTAGTTGATTGAGTATACTGCCTGAAGTTATTAATGCAATTGTCTGACGTGCATAACCACTAAAACTGACCAAACCATTCTGCAATCGGGCGGCATTTATCTTTTTTTCACAAAACTCGCGGCCGTTCACATACAACAACGATAATTGCTGATCATGCACACCGCAGATTCAAATGTCAGTCATTTCGATTACACGGATCAAGGTCAGGATAGACTGCGCATAGAGCACACAGGTGAAGCAACACGGTCGCTCGAAAGTAATTACTCTTGGTGGTAATGCTGAAAATTTCACCTCCTATTTTACGGAGTGCTACAGACCATCAATTATGTAGTTGCCTAACGGCGAACAAACAATCATACGGTGGCACAAAAGTTTGGGCAGTCTTATTGCATACGGACAAAAGAGTACTGCATGGGAAACTTGCCCATATAGAACCAGTGGAAGCTGGCAAGCTCTTTGTATCCTTAAGGGCATTGCAGTCACGGAAATTGGAATATCTGAATGAAACTGTATATACAGTTATCAACTTTGATAACAGAAAGATCGTGTTGTGTCACAAGCAGCGAATTTTACGTTGAGGAGCAGAATGTCGAGTGCAACCTTCCGTTAGGAAATCCATCTTCCCGTCCAAAACCGTTTTCTTCCTCGAGAAAACGATTTTCATCCAATCAGAATGAGCGGAACTGTCCAGAACAGTCGAGAGGTAACCTTGGCTATTTTTTACCTGTCCGACCTTTATTCCGCTATGCTCATTGGTGGCTTAGTGACCCTAACTATTTTTTTCGGTAACTGTCCTCGATTTTCTGATTCGAGAATGTTTGTAGGTCGCTATGCACCATATAAATACCTTGTAATTTCCTCCTTGTCGCACACGTTTTTTGGAGCGGAACAAAGCTGCTTTTTGCACCCGTCTTTTGGTTTGTCTTGGGAGCAATTACGGGGACAGTCGCGTTATTTTCGGGACCGAGATTTTCCGTGTTAATTATTACGAGGAGGAGAATCCGATTTCTGTCAAGCGCATTACTATATCGTGGACGAACCAGCGCATACTTTCGAGGGTTCACAAAACCTTCACAGGACAAGGAATAACACAGTATAACATAGTATAAACGACAAAATCATATACAGTCCAATAAAAGAAGGGAATGGAACAGAACATACGTGAGTCATTTGGCATCAATGCCAAGCTTCGAACAGACATCGTGTGGCCGAAAAACTGTTGCAAAATGACGCCCTCTTCGGCATCAATCAATCGTATAGACTGGTCACCTGAAGCTGTTAGGAAAGCAGTGCCGGATACGAGCCATTTGACGTCAAATACGGCATTTGCGTGGGCTTCATAGTCTGAAGAATAACGGGAACAAAAAAGGTGCTTATATGCCCCATCTGTGTCCAGCCATGGGGGTAAATGTTACCGTGAGGCATCTGGCACACGAACTATGTGGAAACGAGAAATAGCACGTCCAGAAGTGTTAACATTGCAACCATTCCTATCAATTGTTGTTAGTAAGTTGACAGAATTTAGGTGAAAACCGGTACACGTATACGCATACACAATCGTCAAAGAATAGGACCGGCTGGTCTTGTGGTTCGCTTCAGCATTGAAGGCAAAGGAACTTCTTTCGTACAAGTAAATAAGTTAAAAACCATGCGAATGCGCCAAAGCCATTTATTATAGCACAGTCATACCAAATAACGTTTTCAAACGAGGGACGGAGTTGTTCAAAGTCACTCGACTAAAGAGACGACATCTACCAATTTATCCACAGGGACAGTCGTGCTCACAATTTACCGTGACTATACTTATGCATGAACATCAAAAGATCCTATCCAACTGTTCGTGGTGGCAGCCAATAAGGTGCCGTGCGACAGAAAAAAATTATCATTTGCTTCGGGTAAAAGAGGGTGGGATGTAATTCAAAACACCTGTGACTGAATACAAACAACCAAAATTAATTCCATATCTAATGGGCAAGAACCGAGTGGAAAGTTAACCGTTCTCATAAGATCGCCTTTGATACGCCTTATAAACTATCCGCACTTCAAAGGTAACTGACAAACGAGGAAATTCACGCCCTTGGAGGCGCCATCAACAGTACTGTTCTAATAATCGAACAGCCCTAGGAGTTGTGCTTGAAGTTGAACCTCCCGTGTAAGTAATGGATGGAAGACTTCGGACTGTTTGTAGTAAACAGTTTCCAGTTACAGGATGAGGACATGGATTAACAGATGTACATCAGCAGTAGAAATCGGAGTTTATCATTGGTTGACATCAACGGCACAAGTAACAACATAAGCTGTAATCTGATTGGTCCGAAAAACTTGGCAGATAACAAAAGACATAACACTGAAACTGTTTGATCAGTCTCGATAGTGTGCCCTAAAGCGACTGTGAATTGGTCCGCTGCAGGATCATTTGTTGTGTCGGAGTTAGGATAAGCGGTAAATCGAATAGGTTTTCAACACAACTATCTACAACCTAAAGAACGAATCAGGTGACTGGACTAAACCTACTTGTGACTGAATCCATTTCGCTGTACCAAGTAGTCAGTTGACTAAGTTACACCGACCGAAAGCGGCAACCTCAATGTATGCACGATATGGTAGACAAGTAACTTTTAATTGAGTCAGAGACCCGGAGTGGGGTCCCTCAACTCAACCCACTTTCGCAGTGTAAAAGACCAGACAGCACCAGAAGGTATCGTTCACCTGAAAGTGACATCACTCACATATCACGACTTTCTCCTTCTAATTTGCCCCCGACTGCCCTCGAGTAACAATTATCAGGGCCAGGACAACTGGTAAACGTTGGCGCCTTCAATGTCCGCACTTTCCGACAAGTCAGTCAGCAAGTTGCTCTGGCAAGTACTCTCTCATGACTGGAGCTTGATGTGTGCTGTGTCGGAGACGCCAGCTATAGATTCTGAGTTAACGAGCGAGTATTATTTCGCTCGATGCTCAACATGTTGACTAAACCTCATATCAGGGTTCTGGTGACTGCCGCTGAGTGCATTGAGCACACATCATCACGATCATCGCTGCTGGTCCACACCTGATCCCCTCTATTTTTATGGATGGTAGGAAAAGGTTGACATTAAAACTGACTAAACCCCTCCAGACGATTTGGGAGACTGAAGAGGTACCTCGCGATTGGTGCTTGTCAACAGTAATTCCCGTTTTCAAAAAGGGGGCCCGAAGTCTATGTGACAACCATAGAGGCATCAGTTTGGTATCTGTTGCTTCCAAGTTACTCACTGGCCTCATTTTACGTCGGCTCATTAAGCTTAATAGAAGTCAGACACGCGAAGAACAGGCAAAACTCCGAATCCGGTCGAGGGTGCGTTGACCACATTTTTACCTTGCGACGGATCTTGGAACATCGGCACTCTTATAGGCAGCCGACGGTCGTGGTCTTTTTGGACCTGAAGGCTGCTTTCGATTCAGTTGCTCGTAACGTTCTCTGGAACTGTCTTCTTCGCAAGGGAGTACCAGGGAAATACGTGAATCTGTTGAGATCACTGTATGCTCACTCTGCAAGCAGGGTGAGAGTTTATGGACAGCTGTCTCGGGTTCATCACTTCTAGTGGTGTTCGTCAAGGGTGTCCGATTTCCCCCTTCCTGTTCAATTTTGTCATGGACATTCTGGAGGGTGCGCTTGAGGAGTCCAGTGAACTTGGTGTTGAGCTTCTTCCTGGCGCTCGGTTGACCGATCTGGAGTATGCGGACGACATTGTCTTACTTAGCCCCTCTGCCGAAGACATGCAGACCATGCTGAACAAGGTGAGTGACCGGGCTGGTTTGTATGGAATGCGCTTCGCACCTTCAAAGTGCAAAGTGTTACTTCAAGACTGGGGCATTTCCACTCCTACTTTCTTTATTGCAGGTAATCCGCTTGAGACTGTGGACAGTTTCACATACTTGGGTAGCACTATCTCGTCAGCTTGTAATATTGCTGATGAGATATCAGCGAGGATAGCAAAGGCACGAGTTGCCTTTGCCAACCTGCGTCGAAAAGACGTTCGATTGTCGCTGAAAGGAAGAGTATATAATGCTTGTGTGCGTTCTGTTTTGCTCTATGGTTCGGAAACGTGGCCTGTTCGCAAGGAAGATATCAACAAGCTTGCTGTATTTGACCATCGTTGTCTCCGCCAATAGCCCACATTAAGTGGACTGACTGTAAGCAATACGGCAGTTCGCCGGCGCGTATTCCGGAACGCTCGGGATGCGCGATCAATTGGTCAACTACTCACGTTGCACAGCCTGCGATGGTTAGGTCACGTACTCCGTATGCCAGCTGAGCGTTTACCGTACCGGGCATTATATACTGAGACCACCAACAGTTGGGTGAAACCACATGGTGGTCAAGCAACAATGTGGTCAAGACATGAAGACCCCGAATGTTCCATTCGGCGAAGTAAGCAGGTGTTGCCTTCATGGATTGTGTCCTCGTGTCACCCGAATCGCTAGTAGGAAACCCTATCCGAGATGGCCATGTGCCGTCGTCAATGGAGTGCCGGCATTCACCATTTCTAGTTTTTCCAGTTAGCTTTTTTCAACCTTTTTAGTGGCGTTTCTTCTAGTATATTCCGTCACTACTGAGATGAGTAGTGGTCTGAGTGACAGTACACTCTGGTCAGGATCATGGCTGTTATGATGATGAATACGATGATGACAGGGTCGTTTCCACTTTTAGTTTGTTCAGCCGCAAATTGTGTTCAGAATTGGACAGCCTGTCTGGCTTCATCACTGAGTGGGTTAAACAGAAAACCGGATGAGTATGTCGAAAACGGAATGGCACGCACCAAAACGTCACAGATGTAACTGATTATCGTTTAGTATACTGTGTTAACGATCGCTTCTGAAAAGTATTCTCTCCAAGTTTTTCCATTTCAACTCACTTGCTGAAATCCATTTTTAACTGTCGGTCCAGGAATCCCAAAGCATCTAGCGCCTACAACCTGCTAACTGACTGCCTTACTTTATTATCATGCCGCGAAGTCCTGACGTGGGTCCTAGGATAACAAAGTCTTTAGTTACTTACAAACCTATAAGCGAACTAGTGAACTCCATCGATAAGAATGACGTTTTACATTTACCCCACAGGCAGACCTTAAAGCAGCCGCTCCTGTTTCTGACGTCACGCGCCATACAGAGATATAAAAAGCAGACTGGCAGTGGAAACACTTGAAAATGGCTGACGACTGATTTCGTTGAACACGCAAGTGCTTCACTAACAGTGGTTGCAAATACAAAAGTTTACAGTCAGAACGGAAATGACAATGGGGCTAATAAACGCCTTGGTAAACGGACAGAACGAAAATTGATATTAAGTGAGCGGAATGTTATCATCAAAACGGAACTTTAACGCCTTGAGAGCAAACAACATTACCTTGCAAAAACGCTTGCATACCATCCAACGATGTATCATATAAATGGACTAATCCGTCCTCTTGGGCAATCAAAATTAAGTCTGAAAGTTCTAAAAAGATAACGCACATTCGAAACGAACTTACTGGGGGAAAAGTCACACGAGAAGGGAGGCGAGTTCTAAAAATAAGCTGAATGTATATACGTTGTTACTCACTATGTCTAACATCGAATGCAGACGAAAGGCTTGAGTCGATCGACATTCAAAATATTCCACGCCAACATCAGGTAAGCGTTTCACTTCAATAGGATATTCAAGACCATAAATTCGTAAACTACCAGATGCACCATTTGGTAACTTGTTACCGAATATTTCGCGACGCCCCGAGTTAACAAAAACTGAGTTCGGCATCAGCCGTGCTGCACAGAAGTTAGGGAGATGTACACTGTTCCGTAGAGTTCGGAGGGGCTAAAATGTAAAGCGCGCATTATTAAAAAAAAACTCGACCACATAAGCCTCTGGACGCAATATACGAAGAACAGGAAATCGGCTAGCTTGGCGACCAAGATGCCCCATATCAAGTATAGTACGTTAATGACATTGCTATACATACAAGACATAACGGATATACGTAAGAGTTTGTTTCTTGCACTGTGGTGATCATCGATCGACTTCCAACGGTGATAGTTCATCTTCCTCGCATTCACTCATACACAACGACCACGAGATGAGAGGGTTAAACAATGGTGCAAGCCACCGTTCGTCTCAATAAGAATGCGGAAAAACTTTGAAGAAAGTAAAAAGTGGATAGAGAGGAAACAAACTGAGTTATGTTTTCCAGTTTAAGACAACACGATGTCATTTTCATTTGTCAGGATACCAAGTTCGAGTGACTCTACCTCAATTTAAAATACTTCTGAATCTACTTCACATTGTACAACGGTGAACAAGATCGCACGGCTAGTGTGCTCGTGAATAAATTGATAGGCACAGCTACTGACTGGCCAGTGTAGCGAGGGTGGACAAGCACACTAGGAGTATGAAGGGTAAACGGGGCCGACACATCTGCACCCAGCTGTCAGAGTGGTCGTCATACAGGCTAACGTTCCTCCGCCTGCGCATACAGTACTTGGACTGTACACAATTTACGATAAACACGTACGACAAATACACACGATTGGCTGCAACCATTTCAGATTAGCTTGTTACAGTGCCCAAAGTCAGAAGACGCATGCGCATCTCTCACAAGTGGCTTGCGCTACACCACTTGTAATTGCAATCAAACGTCACACAACCCGTGTAAACCTGAAGGAATAAGGCCAGCCGTGTGAGTGCAAAACTTCATGGCCCAGCTGGCTAGTACGCCAGTAAGCAAGTGAAGCCCTTATCTCTCGGGAACAAAAAAAATAGACGGATCAAAATGATAAGGCCAAGCTGGGAGGTAAGATACTGAAAATACATGACAAAAAGTACCTCAGTATAGTACATAATATTGCAGTGTGGGAGGAAAAAAAACAAAAGTTAGGGTCAGACCAAAAACCGAACGAGACATTTATCATGAGACATAAACAAAGGTGAAGAAAAGAAAAGGCAGACCACCATAACTCAAGTTTCTGTAAAAGAGAGCGGGTGATTTAACAAACGACGGTGGTCATTACTTGATACCAGCGAAACAATGGACAGCATAGATAACTTACCTGCGCCTAACGTACTCGTCAGCTCCCGCTGACGGTGTATTACGACCGGTTTGGCCTTCTTGAATCAAACGCCCACCCACTGCGCTGTTCACTTTTTGTTCGACGGTGTATATGGTGTAAACATCCAGTGAATGTCATAGCAACAGAGTACTCAATGTGCCCCCTTGGTGCACGTCACCGGCTTAATAAACTAAGTTCCTCCTGAATGTGAAGCACTTCCTTTCGAGACTAATGCCAATCACTGGTTAAAAATGACACGCTTCAATAAACTCGAGTTTAAAGCGCGCCGGTTCCTCCAAATGACCAGCAAAATAAGAGGGCTTGTGAACGTGATTCTTGGTGCAGCAGACATTTCTGGTCAAACGACGGTGCACAAATTTTTGTAAAACGGATGCAAAAAGTGCGTGCGACGTGTCAGCAGAATGATTCCTAGTCCATTAAACAAACGGAATCGTATGTCCGATAAACCAAGTATCACGTTATTGATAAGACAAAACATAGTTGTTGGTTTGTTTTTTACACAGTCATCAATATCATTATCACAGAAGGCAAAACATCAGTGGTTCCCATTACCATGAGAAAAAGCAAAATACATATAGAGAGGAGAAAAAAGAGGAGTTGACTACCGTCATTTTATTTCTACATCATATTGTTCTCTTCCCTATCATACTGATCCCTCCATATATTATCCTAATCTACCTTTTCTGTTCGTTACGTTATAGATCACATGCCTCATTTTCTGATTGATTAAAGCCTTCCTATCAGGCGTTGTCTTCTCTGCGCTCTCGGTTACTACTCACAAGTCTATTCGTTACAATTTAATCAATCAGATAAAATGGATCGTCTGCTACGACCGGACCGATTTGATGCCGATCCAAACTCCGCAGACAGTGGTGACGTATGGGAACATTGGTTATATACTTTTTCAAATTTTCTTGAATTGACTGCTTCTCATAAACCTGACAAGCAAAAAACACATACACTTCTTGTCCCCCGCCGTATACAAATTCATCTCTCACTGTACTGATTATGATTCTGCTATCACCACACTTCACTCTCTCTACATACAACAAAAGAATGAAATTTTTGCACGCCACCTTTTAACAACTTGTAAACAAGCTCCCAATGCCGTAAAGTAATACAGCCCTCACTGTTGTTTGATATACGCGACCCTTAAGCTTCAGAGAAATACCTCTCTGTCGCCATAGGTGTCTCAGATTAGCGAACACCGCCCTAGCCTTGGAAATACGCGCTTCTATTTCATTCCCTACACCTCCGACGCCACCGCTGATGCAGCTTCCCAGGTATACAAACCGGTCAACAATCTCCATGACTTCATTATCTAACATTAAATCTACGTGATCACAACAATCTTGCAGAAGCACTTTGCATTTTGAGGCTGCAAAGCGCATTCCGAAGTACTTAGCAGAACGCGAAATAGCGTCCAGTGTTGTTTGTGCCGCTTGAAAGTTGTCAATACCTTATCGTCAGCATAATCAAGATCAGTCAGTCTTTCACCAGGTAGGAGGTCCACGCCGGCATCATTTGAGTGCCGCAGACAGTCCTCCATTATTTCGTCTATGACGAAATTGAACAAAAATGGTGAAAGGGGACAGCCTTGACGTACGCCGCTCCTGGTGCTGAAACTGTCAGACAGTTCACCGTAAACCCTAACCTGAGCTGAGTATGGGAGTAAAGCGCCGACAGTATGTTCACATACTTAGTCGGTACACCCCTACGTTTAAGCGACTCTAAAAGTGTAGATTGGTCTACCGAATCAAACGCACCTTTATAGTCTAGAAATAAGGCGACTGTTGCTGGCGGTACACATGACGCTGCTCCAGAATTAATTGTGGCACGCTGTTATCTTGGATTGAATTTCTAATCAGTGATTTGGGTGATCAAGAGTTATCCTATAGAGCAGGCGGCATCTGTTCGCCTTATCCAACGGAACATTCGAAATCTGTATGTTG
>LOND01002263.1:44218-67717 GCA_014220965.1 Paragonimus kellicotti | reverse complement strand
TATATATATGTATATGCTGCAACCGACACCAAATATGTGAACATGCATTCCCAACCCCGTGTTACCAATCAGCAATGTCTCTGAAAGTTAATATAACTGCAACACAGGTGAAGGGTAAGTGATCTGTTGATCATTGTTTTGACTCCCCGTACTATTGCAGCCACAAATTATCCAGTGGACTTGACAATGAGAACTCTGTTTCTCGCGACTTTTGGTCATATTGTCACCAATTTCAGAAGCATATCTGTATGTTCTGCGATGTTCCATCATGTTAATTATCAACTGTTAGAACACCATTTATCACTTCTGGTGCTCCACGATTGTCTAACCACGGGTCTCCAATGTGTTTTGATTTGAGTACTATCTGGGCTCAGGATATGCGCGACATCACCCCGAAGTGTACGGTTTACGTTTATCTTCGTTTGCCCAATTTGTCACAGACCTTTCATTGTGTTGTGGGCAATTATGTAGCGACTATAAGAAATGATATTT
This sequence comes from Paragonimus kellicotti, assembly GCA_014220965.1. Classification (NCBI taxonomy): domain Eukaryota; kingdom Metazoa; phylum Platyhelminthes; class Trematoda; order Plagiorchiida; family Troglotrematidae; genus Paragonimus; species Paragonimus kellicotti. The sequence goes on along the minus strand of LOND01002263.1, from coordinate 67,225 downwards.
TTGATAGTCGCATTCACCTGTACATTTTTGATGTTTTGGTTTTTCACCTACTTTTGTTTTAGTCAAGCCATCCTTTCTGTAATCGACGAACCTCTCTTCATGAAACGAAAGTATCACAGGGGAAGCCATTTTTCTAAAGCGTGGGTTTTGGGTGGAATCAAAAGGGATACCACGAATGCGTTTATGGTAGTATGCGCTGGAAACAAACCCGAATACGCCACGCTGATTCCCATTATTTGTCGTCATGTGCGCGTGGGTCTAATCAAACATTTATCACACTCGATAACAGCCTAATACCATCATTATAACTGACGGGCTCACCGAGCACTGGATACGATAGCTCATTATGAGCATTGGACTATCAACCACTCGGTTAACTTTGTGGATCCCGAAAATTTGTCATCCATGTAGATGAAGTCAGGTTCATAGCAAGATGTGTATTCACTACACCACACAAAGTCTCATCTAGTCTGTTATGGACACTGTATATATAGGTCAATGTCAATCGACCTGATTGGTCAATGCAGATATGGCGTACACGATTGACTGCACTCCACCACAATCCACACACAAAACATCGAAAACTTGTGGTCCGGTCGCCAGAAGCACTTTAGAGCAATATCCAGATCTAATCGTCAGCTATTCAACTCCCACTTACACGGCTGTTATTCAATGTATCGCACTTGGATTCATTATCAAACATTGCTGAATCTGATCTATCCAGAGGATGAAATCGCTAGCAGTCTTGCTGACCTAGCCCACGAAGAATGTCCGAGAATGCAGTATGCATTCACACTAGTAGCTGCTACAACCTGACTAACTACAGCTATGTACAACGTCTGAAAATGCAGTATGCATTCACACTTGTGACTGCTTCAGCCTGACTAACTATAGCTATGAACAACACCTGAGAATGCAGTAAGCATCCACACCAGTAGCTGCTTCAGCATTACTAACTACAGTAATCAACAAGGTCTGAGAATGCAGTATGCATTCACACCAGTAGCTGCTACAACCTGACTAACTACAGTTATTAACAACGTCTGAGAATGCAGTATGCATTCACACTTGTGACTGCTTCAGCCTGACTAACTATAGCTATGAACAACACCTGAGAATGCAGTAAGCATTCACACCAGTAGCTGCTTCAGCATTACTAACTACAGTAATCAACAAGGTCTGAGAATGCAGTATGCATTCACACCAGTAGCTGCTCCATCCGATTGACTTAGGCTATGATCAACGTCTGAGAATGCAGTATGCATTCACACCAGTAGCTGCTCCATCCGATTGACTTAGGCTATGATCAACGTCTGAGAATGCAGTATGCATTCACACTAGTAGCTGCTTCAACCTGATTAACTTAAGCTATGATCAACGTCTGAGAATGCAGTATGCATTCACACTAGTGACTGCTTCAGCCTGACTAACTATAGCTATGAACAACACCTGAGAATGCAGTAAGCATTCACACCAGTAGCTGCTTCAGCCATGACTAACTACAGCTATGAACAACACCTGAGAATGCAGTAAGCATCCACACCAGTAGCTGCTTCAGCATTACTAACTACAGTAATCAACAAGGTCTGAGAATGCAGTATGCATTCACACCAGTAGCTGCTACAACCTGACTAACTACAGTTATTAACAACGTCTGAGAGTGCAGTATGCATTCACACTTGTGACTGCTTCAGCCTGACTAACTATAGCTATGAACAACACCTGAGAATGCAGTAAGCATTCACACCAGTAGCTGCTTCAGCATTACTAACTACAGTAATCAACAAGGTCTGAGAATGCAGTATGCATTCACACCTAGTAGCTGCTCCATCCGATTGACTTAGGCTATGATCAACGTCTGAGAATGCAGTATGCATTCACACCAGTAGCTGCTCCATCCGATTGACTTAGGCTATGATCAACGTCTGAGAATGCAGTATGCATTCACACTAGTAGCTGCTTCAACCTGATAACTACAGCTATGTACAACGTCTGAGAATGCAGTATGCATTCACACTAGTAGCTGCTCCTTCCGAATGACGTTCGCCATGAACAACATGGAGAACAAACACATGCGGGAAGTGATGAGAAACTTGTATTTGAAGCGTCTGTGGTACATGGTAATCATCATTTTTGAGTCCGTTGATTGTCATATTGATCGGAGTATTTCTGCACCGCGATAGATACCTGGCGTTTTAACCATCAAGTCGCGACTGGCTGAGAGGTATACCTCTCAATGATCGGCAGGCAGCTTGAGTTCATCTGTTTCCGTATACCGTTTCGTATGAACGACACGCGACCTCAATCTAGTTGGAAACAATGCAGTAGAGTGAATAGAATTTACTTCTGAAGATTCCAAGTGATAGAGTGGGACATGATACCCTTTTCTCACGCCGCTGCATATCAACCGAAGATGAAAACAGCCATATGATAGCGTCATTTCCAGCCATTTCCAAGGGCAACATTTCGTCGACCAGTATCTATCTGAAATATTCCACACAAGAAGAAACAGTACAAATATCGTATAGACAAGGAAGCTGGAAACGTTGTCATACATGTTTCATCATCAAATGTGTTAGTGTTCTTGTTGAAATGCAATGCCAACATTGTGTGGTCGTATATTTCCATTTCGACCATATCTTCGAAACCACACGAAATGAAGCACTCTCAGGCTATAGAATGACGTATTCCATCTGGAACATTGCAATAAGTGCATTTACAAGATTTGAAAAGTGACCTAACGCCAATAACGGGTGATTTTCGCAAAAATGGTGGAAATTTTTTCATCACCAAACCAGTACTTTTGGCACTTGATCGATGTATTTCAATATTTGCAGTACCGCTGTTTATTTAAAATTGATGCATTGTAAGTACTTTGCCCGAAATTCCGATTTTAAAATTTCAAAAATATTTAAAAACGAGGATTCGCGCCAAAATGACCGTTTTCCCTTTTGAACGACCTTCAAGCCGAATCCCTCGGAACGGATAATTGCCCCTTACTCCGATATTCGTTCCCATCGGAGGTATTCAAAATTTTTTGTCACGCTCGCACGCGTCGTCTGGCCACTGAATGTGTAATCTATTGAGTAGACATCAGATGAAGTTGTACGAATGATTTGAAAATGACAATTATTCGTCAATAACCGAGATTAAGCAAAAGTGAGAGGACAATCTTGCAGTATTCCCTCACAGGATACTAAGGACGCCACAGTCGGCTCGCTAATTCATATCGGACGTCTTGAATATTTTCTCCTCTAACTTGTACGAAAATCAAATATTTGCCATTATAAAATAGGCTTTATGGGGGTGTTTAGAATTCCATATCGTGGAAAAGCCAAAGTGAAACATGACAGTCTTACAGCATTCATTCTGAGTAGGCTACACGACAGCTTCTTTAATCATAAACAGTAGCTGATCAACACCCGTTCTCACACAAGCGCACAATATGCTCACGTTACGATCTACACATGCATGCGCTCATCATGGTGAGCAATATATACATAATTTGCATTTCATCGTGAAACAACCAACTTATGAAAACTCCGTGCAAAACCTCCTTCGGCGTTGCTGCTGCATGAAAGCAGGTTACGGAGGTGGAGAACTCCAGAGCACCGACAACCAAGCCGCCTAGACAGTTTAAAAAATCAAATTGCTGCGAGCCAATCAATAATGACGATATAAACAAAATTGATAAAGATAACGGCTTCTACAAACATCATTCCGATATGAAATATTGGATAACTATCATACGCTGCGTATGAGAGATTAATTAATCCCCCTAGATTGGACTGCAATAGTGCACGTATGTGACAGTGGACTGTCCTATGGGCGTCCCATTAACTGGCTGGGAATATAATAAACTGAGTTATAAAACGGGAGGTATTCTACTGTTAAATTATTTTTATTATCTCACGACGTCTTATAAACGCCCGACGCCATATTGGTGTCTTTTGTTTAAGTCCCCCTTATTTCCACTTTCGTTCTTCTGGTACCGTGTGATGGTTACTCCTCTCGTTTTGAACAAGCATGTTGTGCGGAAATTGGTATCCTCGTGGTTATCAAACGAAGCGGAGATCAATTTTGTTGGTTTTACTTTGAACAACGAACGTTCTAAAGCCACAATATGTGCGCCCAATGCTGGTAAGTCCCGTTGGCACTTTTTTATCCATGTAGGTGTACTGTCTGGATCCTTGTTTGTAGAAGCTCTTTTTAATGAATGTGGTTGTTCCGTCGAGTGGCATTTCGTTGAAGGAGATTCTTTTCCCGGTAAAGAGTGCAAAGTTGCCACTGCGACGGGTCCTTTGAACGATCTTGTGTTTTGTGAGCGCTTAGCAATTGATATTTTGTCACGTGCTGGTGGTATCACGACGTTCGCCAAAAGGTAACGTTGCTGCATTCCCTTATCAGATGTTGCTAGGTTGCAGAAAGGACTCGCGGACGTTGCTTGGAAGGGAAACATGAAAGTCGGACGGTCGCATACTCCAGGATTTGGACTGATCGAGGATTATGCGATGTTGCTTGCTGGTGTCGTTTTAAATAAAGCTTCGGTATATGTGCGCCAGTGTCATGCGAAAGCAGCGGGAGGGATTGAAAAGGTATTTTCGTTGCTTTAAATAATTTTGTAGGCGGTTTCCAAAGTCCGTTCGAATGTTGATGCGGGGACTAAAATTGAAGTTGAATGTTCTAACTTGGCTGACGCGTTAAAGGCTTCCGCGGCTGGCGCGGATATAGTTGTGTTTCACTGTGTTCCGGTGAAGGTACTTTTGTTGTGCTTTACTGATTTACTTTCAGGAACTAAGTTCTAGCATCACGCAGTTGAAGAGTTCACATCCTCGAGTTCAAATTCAAGTAACTGCGAACTTCGATGATTCCGACCTGAAAACTTATGCGTTATCAAACGTGGATTTTCTCACGTCATTGAAGCTCACTAGCGGATATCCACTGCTCGATTTTCAGGTCCATTATGAGGCTGTCTCCAGTGAGACGGAACCCATTCAATTGAAACACGAGGTGGCTCCAAACTCGACAGTTCGTAAGTTTTCAGGGACCTCGGCGTGTGTTGTGTTCGCTGCAAGTTTCTGTAGAAATGATAACTCTGGAGAACATTTGCCGTTAAATTAGGTTTCAGCATGTTTATAAAAACGCGAATGCCTTCTCTGTCTCATTGACATTACGGTTAACCTGTGAAGAATCGTTTGGTTAGGGGGATCACACGTTTCTACGAAACGGCTTTATTTGTGGTTCACTACCTATCTTGTGGGTGTTTGTAATCGTGAATTTAGTGCATTCGGTCACGGGTGTCTTCCCGATTTTGCCGCATGTGACTGATTACGTTTTTCTTTTTCAAGTGGCGTGAACAGCTGTGTAGTCTTGCATTCCATGATTAAACCTACACGGGACACCTGTACTATTGTGTCGGAAGGGACTGCTACCTTTTTGCTTATTAGCACAAAGTTGAAAAACGGCCGTTATGTTCATCTGTTTGTAGACAACCTAGTATTTCAGGCCTCAAGATCGAGTTTTCCTACTCCGGATTTGTTCATCCGTATTGAGTATCAAATCGGGGTGGAGCTCAGTCGGTTTCAGTTAGGTTTACTTTGTGGATTGCCAGTTTGACTATGGATTGTCGTCCATGTCTCGGTTGTGATCTGGGTGTCTTGTTAACATAACAGTGTTGACGTACTCATGATGGATACCTCGTCTGTAACTTGTTCGTACAGGTGAGCTAGTTATTTGGTATCACTGTTACGTCCCTGAGTTGTTGAACACATCAGCTAATTGTATATTCAGTCACGCGACTCGACTGAGAAGACAAACGAGTCTTGATGGAATGTTTATCGGTTGGAAGCACGTTGGGCAGTGAACGTTCAGTGTTGAGATAGAATGATTGGTCCATAGTAAATGAAGCACCAATGACGTGCTACAATGCAAATGAAAAAGCAATGTAAAAGTGCAGTAAACGGATACAACTGTTTGTTTGATGGCTGTCCACCTCACAACAGAACCAGCGCAATGTAAGACGTGTTATTTGGTCTAACAAGTCTGCCTTGTTCAAACGTAGTACTTGGTCCTGAGGTTTTTGTTGTATCAGGACCCAGTCCCGTTTGTGGACAGGCTTGTGCTGCAAGGTTTGTTTCTTCCTGGCGAACATGGTGTATTTTTCATAGGCCAGCGATGGAACCAGGTTCCACTGTGTATCAGATTTTACAACGATAATACCGATAACTTTGTGACAAGATAACTGTGGCAGTCAAGCATCAGTGTGAACCACCGATGTATTGCTGTCTATGATGATGATAATGAGATAACTGAGTTGGATCGACTTCGTTTTTCGGCGGATTCATACAAAGTTAGTGAGCACTACTAATTCTCTGGTTGTAATGTTTCGATTTTCGAACAGATGTTAAGTTCGTGTGTACGTCGGTTGTCTGAATGCCTCTCATTCAGTAAGCTGTCGCATTCGGAAACCACACTGGTTTTTGGCTTATCTTTATTCGTCAGCTAACTGTTCGTCCTTGTATATCTTATGCAATATGTTTTCTCTTAACCTCGAAAAAAAGCAATCTTACAAGTTTTTTATTGGAAAACTGTGAGCGTTAATCGTTGGTCAGCGTTGATGTCCTGTGTGCCCGAAGGTGGCAGACACTTTCCAATCTTGCCGTGTGGGCTCTTGAAACATTAGTTTAGTCGAGTTAGTTTTATATAGATTTAGGCGTCCTATCAACCACCCAGTTCACGCACATCCGTTCAGTTCCAGCCAGTTGTTTCTTTTCCACTGTATCGGCCGTCGCATGGCATAAACTTGATCGTGTTGTTCTCTGTACCTAGTAAGGCAGATTGCTACCACTGTTTTAACCCTCTAGTATTTTGGACTTTACATCTAAGAACCCTCCCAACATTAGTCTTAGTATTTATCCTACTGATTCTAGAACATTGCTGGTTTCTCGTATCGCTGTGGCAGCTAAGCGTCAGTGTGAACCACTGATGCATGCTGTCTATGATGATGATGTTCCACTAAACCTCATTCTGTACGGTCCACTTTTGGCTGGATACGTTAAAACAGGAGCGCCCGAACGTCTTCGGTTATGATCCCCCTATTGTGTTGGGCCTTCACTCATTACCCCGCAAAATATGATTATTAAATCCCCGATTACCCTGGCACTAACTAAAATCATTGGTGTCAAAAAACGTTGGTTTCCTTTCGTGCTAACCGTGAATTCACGCAGGCCAAAAATACTTCTGTGGAACAAAGTGAGTGACATTGGCACATACTTAGATTATTTGGGAAGGTTTGTATGGAAAATCCATGCGCGGTTTGTACTGAGTATTCGCCGCTCTTAGTTCTATCTTGCTATCTAAACGGTACGAGTTTTGTTTGTAAAAGATAAGTGAACAGAAATGCGGTGTCAACTGGCGCTATGACTTCAGTAGTTTTTTCACATAAAAACGGATGTCTTTTTCTCGTAAGTTGAACACTTGTAGGTAATATTGTTGGGAATTGCATTATTGACCTACTGTCGCTTATCAAATCATTAAGTTGCTTGTGAAGGGCGAATTCTAAAAAAAAATTTCTACCGGCAGTAGAGTGACCCGTCCGTAAAACTGAAGGCATCCCGAATTTTCTGCTGTTGACATGCCGTCGGTATGCTTTTTCCGACATTACGGTATCATTTGTTATCCACCTGGTATTTCTTTTGTAGTCAGATTTTCAAGTCGGTTTATTTTAAATGTTAGTCTTAGGTCCTAGGGGATGAATATTTCACTTCGTCGCAGAATACTTCAACCAGTGCTTAAATTTGTTAGAACAATATGAGGTCATTTTTTTTCGATCCGAAACCACAGCCGTTCTCTTCGTATTGGCCACGTTACTTCGGTTTGTGAAGGGTTGTCATATTTTGCTCCCATTTTATAAGAACGGGATAATCCGTTTTGTAAGAGTTTGTCCTTCAGAAGGTAGTTTGACCGTGCTTCTGCGCTTCTTGAGGTAATGATTTCTCTGTGAACAGCAATAATACATTGGATTCATACCGCGCTCGACACTATCGACATAATGCCACTTACGACCAACTGTTGCAATGGCACCGTCCGTACAGACGTGACTGCAGTTTCTTTAAAACACTGTCAGTCTTACTGAATGTATATACGCCAGTTGTGTCATACCTCCCCTCCCAGGCACGAGAATTGACGGAAAATTCGACCGTTTATCTTGGGGGCGCTGCTAACATTTTCATCACAAGTGCCTTAAAGACCCACCCTTGGGATAACGGATTCTAGTCCACACATTATGTTGAAGTCGACGATTACCAGGTTTCGTTGTTTGACGTTTGCCTTCTTTTGTTAAGTAGACTCAGTTATTGAGGCTATTCAGTGAATGTTGCAAAAAATGTCTGACGAATGTTTTGCTATCACTTGCGACTCGATCGTTTGTTTTGGTAGTGTATACAGTTAACTGAACCTGTTGATCAACTGTTCGATGGGCTCTGTTTTTATATGCTGAGTTAGATTGGCAGTCATTGTGTGGCTTAGATTTAGGACCTGCCAATTTTGTCTTCAGCAGTTGACTTTCAACTTTCCACCATCCAACTGAGTGTGAGTGAACAGCGAGCGCCTTTAGTTGGTTATGCTGTTGGGTAGTGTTATACATAGTTAGTTAACAATGTCGTCCATGACTTATCTCAGCACGCGTCTTCTTTCTCGTAGTCATCTCTTCCTGTCTGCTTTGTAACTTGCCAGCTCCTTAATTTAGTTAAGTGTGCGGCGGAATTTCCTGTCTATTTTCAATCTTGGACTGATTTTTCTGGATTGTGTTATGGTTGAACTTCAGTCTCAGTCGTTGGTGTCATTAATGATAATGGCGCGCTTAAGCCGCAAGTGGCTTAACGCAGGATAAATCTGATGAGCATTGGTTCAGCGGTCTGCTTTTTCCCGTTCCAGTCAGTTTTGGTTTTGTTCTTCTGTCATTGTTTAGTGTTTTTAGACAGACAGCTTCATTTTAGGGCAGTTTATTTTTATCCTTCTTGGGTTTTGTGACGGATCCTATATGATGCACTTTTGTCCATCATGTTGTGACCGCCCCCTGTTCGCGTAGTTACCTATCACTTACTACTCCAATAACACTGATGTATATCTAGAATGGTTTTGGTTTGGTTGGAAAGTCGTCAAAAGTTTGTGGGTGTAATATGGCACAAGCATTCATAGCTGTCCTACCGTTTAGAAACATTACGATGTGTGTGGTATACGTTGGGATATTGTAATTGTGGTTCGGCACACACATTCCGTTTCACGGACATGGCTGGTGCCGGTTCTCTGTCTGCCTTCAAGAAAAAGCACGTAAGCGTATACCTGACGCTTAGTCTGGTTAACAAGATTCCACGGTCATTTGTACCGTCCTCAGTTTTTGTTCTCATGAGTGTGTTGGCGTAATGTCTGGCAAACGGAAATCGTTGTGATCAACATTGATGTGATCACGCATATAGGTGCCGGCTACTTCAAACTGTCTGGTATATCTGGATGACCTGTCGGTTCCCACCCTACGTTGAAATGTGTGACGGTCACTGTCTTGCAATATGAAGGCCTCTGTTGCACATTGTCGGTTGCTTCAGTTTTTTTCCTAATTTGCTTTGTTCGGATTGAGTTTATAAGTGACAATAGCATACACCATCAGTCATCGCCTGCGCTGGTCGGTGTCGATCCACCCCTGTTCATGGTTTTTTAATCACGACTAATCTGTTCCTCCTCGTTCAAACCCCACTTTTGTTTGTTGTATATACCGAACATCCAGTAGGCCTTCCCACTCCTTCATCATGCTGATTTTTTGAAAACGTTTTGAACATTGCCTTCTCGTTTCTGACCACTTGAAGTTCAGTTGGTCATTAAGATTGTGTTGGTGTTACAACTTACCGCATTCTGCACTTTACTCCAATGCCAATTCAATCAATTGACTCATGCTTGCATCATACATCAGTAAACCACTGCTGTGGGTTCTTGACACGAAGTAATTGAATTAGTTATGTTTCCTCGTGTTTTGTTATTTCATGTGGTTCTGTCTTTCGCGCCTTGCTTTCCGCATAAGGTTAACTTTTGTGGTGTTACCCGCAACGGTTATGGTTATTCATTTTAAATGTGAGTTGATTTGATTAGCCATGTCTGTGTGTTGTCATCCATGCGTACTCTGTGTGTGTCATGTGTCACCTGTTCCTGACGAGATTTGGCGTGCTGTTCTTAGCAGTAAAGTTCGAGTTGTGTTTATCACTCTTCTGAGTTTCTATGTGACCCAACCGCAAAAGCATTCTTGCAGGGTTGGTATTCAGCCACATTTGCAGGGCTTGTGACCTACCAGGTAAATACCTTATACATCTAGCATCCATCGGGCCCTGCTAACGGTTTACGACGACTATGTTAATTCCAGTTTTGCTTACTTTTGTTTGGACAGTCGAACAAAGCCTCTAATCTGAGTAAAAATATATCCCTATAGTTGGTCTTCACTCAATAAAATTTTGTCCCATATGTATGATCGCACCTTTAAGACTGTCCACTGTAACTGGTTTCGTTATGTGCGGATCCGTCTGTCTTTTTCGACATCATACACCACATCTTGTCTCGACATTGTTTCTTAATCTGATGATAGCATCGTCTATCTATGGCCCTCAACATTCAAGTCGCTGCCCTAACCAGGGATCAAGTTGGCCCGTGTCAGACTGGATGTTTGTCAAAAAAAGTTGCTTACGTTAACCTTTGAGTAATATTGGTCGTTGCATTAATCGGATTCTTTGCAGCATTTCTATTTTGATCCAGCTCGAATTATGAGGTTGCTTTTCACTCACATTGTGTTTGCGGATCACTGGACCACTTGCTTAGTGGGTTGACTTTCTTCTATCTACTACTTCTAGCGCCACCAACTCAAACGACTTCGCAGTCGCCAGGCCCTGAGCCTGTCAACGAAATTGTTAGGTAAGAAGGATGTGGATGTGCAACGTCTTTTTTCTGTCGATCCTCACTACTGAAACTCCCTTCACATGTTTGCTGTAGCGATGCTTTTGTTTTTGATTAGTTGTATTATTGCTTGGTGTTCGTGCTACCACATTCTGTCATGATCGCAGACTTATGTACTTCTCATTTGACGTCACTTGTTCATGGTTATTGTAAACTAAGCAAGTCATCAGTTTTCACTAACCTCAGGTAGACAAAATCAGTAATTAAGTCATGCTCAAGCTGCATTTTCAGAGTCCTGAATTGGGGCATTTCGTAACGCTTGATGCGGGTTTTTTTTTAATGCTACAATTCTCAGCCGAAATACTGTCTAACAGAACCAGGTCTTTAAAATGGTTCGTTTGTGTCGACACGTGTGTTGACATTTCTGTATATATTCAGTATGCGGACTGTTCCCATGAATGCTATCTTGACTAGTAGTTGGGCATTGCTTTGCACCATTGCATTTTTCAAGTTTGTTAAACTTGCTAAATACTTGATTCCGCCAACCGGTCATGTTTTGTTTTAAAGGCCATTCTATGTGACAGCTTTTACACAGTTTTCCGGCTAGGAAATCTGTTCAACTGTATGGTGAACGTATGAAAATCTTAATAGCGATGGTTGGTTCAGTCGTTCTGTTTCTGTTGTAACATCTAGGAACTGGCACGAATGTTGTCACGCAGGGAGCTGTTTTATAACGACATCTCATTGACTTCATTGGTCAGATTTAGTCAGTGCTAATTAGGCCTACAGACGTACAGTCTAGAAGGGCTAGATCAAAACGGTCTTATTCTCTGGTTTGCTGATAACGTTTGTTTTCTGAAACCCTCCATGTTATTCATTTGATGAGCCGATGGTTGTGGCATATCTGGACTTCATCGCGTCTTCCGATTCCACAACTGTTTTTGTGGAAGTTTATACGGTTATTAGATTTATGTTGTACACATTAGGAGGTTTTCGAAATACTGTGTCAGTTACGTACCTTCCGAATATGTAATTGATGTCCTCTTCAACCTCGTCATAATGAAAAACTAACCGACATGATGCATATTCGTCATGATAGAATCGTACATTTTGTATTGGGTCAGGTCGATGTGCCTGAGGTGTGCTGTGTAATTTCAGGAGCTGAGCGGTAGTTCCAGGTTCGGTTGTTTTCAGCCCCTTATTTCTGTGACCTGTCTCCTTGAGACTGGATTACTATGCGTATCCTAGCGGTGTCATCTCAACAAACTGCTTATGTCAATATTTTTATCTTCGACGTCAAAAAGTGTCCGGTTTGTTTTTGTGATCCTACTCACTCTTCAGCCCTCAGACTGTAGTGGTGGTAGTGTGGGTTAGTTGATTTTATTTGATTATTTGTTTGAACAGCCTAAAGTGGCATAATGACATACGATATAGTTCCGCAGTGGATATACACTACTGACTTAGGGGGTACAAAGTGTGCTGCACCAAGCACCTTCAGTACGGAAGCAACCCCCGCCCATAACCCTACAGGAAACGTATTTAAACTGAACGGACTCCAGCTTGCCTACATACTAATATCGGAATGGATCACTAAAACATGCCGCCAGTGAGCGGTCTTCACACATCGTCCTATCAAGCTGGAGTCTGGAATATACTCAACTAGCTAGCCGAGTTAGCGATTTTCTTTGTAGTAAATTTGTTCTGTATAACACTAAACTAAACGCCCATCACGTGATCACCGGAACGTATGAGTGGTGTTCTTAGCCGTGGCCCATTGATGAGTTTGCATTGTGTCAGCAATTTGGTTTCGGCCTTCGAGCACCTGGATGGAATCGTTGATTCCAGTGATGTAGTTACATTGTGAACTACATCTCTTCAGTTAAACGAAACAAAAAATGCTTGATTTGTCTCCTATACTTCCCTAAAACAGTAATTAACTCAAGTGGCATTCCGCAGTGTGTAACCATCTGTTGATTTTCTTAATTTGGTCCAAATTTTAGATGAAACAATGGTTACAGTGTTAGTCGAGTGGTTTCGAATAAGCCTGTAATTTATTTGGATCTAAGTCGTCTGACGGTATCCAAGTACACGTACACGTCTTCAATCTCAGGTCACAAATGCCACTCAGTGTCATACCAGTTAGTTTTCTTTCTTTACATCTGAACGGTCTATATAGTTTTTGTTTATCTCGACTGGTGATCTTTTATTGCTGAACAACGACTGCACAATCACCATAGCGAGCTTGGCTTACTCGGTATCAATTCTTTTTAGAGGATCTGTGATGCTCTTATAACACCTAAAACAGTCAGTGCAACTTCACTAGTAATCATGGAGATGGTTCTGACAAATTAGCATTCTTACCTTTTCGTGTTCCCATTGCTGGCGTTTCGCTCCCCTAGGAAGACACAAAAGCGACGTGTTTGTTCTTACTGATTACTGTTTCTTGCTTGACTAATGCTGCACTGATTGGTCGTGGTAAAATTGCACGGTTTCCAAGGTTGTGTAGTGTGCTTCGCATGCCGCTGAACCGTCTGCTCCAACGTTATTTAATGAACTCCGCAGCAGTCTAAAAATTACTGGGTAAACAGTCCCACCTAAGTACGTGCCGTATTGATTCCGTTTAGTGAGTTTGACAGGTGTAGCTTACTAGGATGTGATTATGCTACGTGCTGTTCGGCATGACGCGGTCGGTTGGCAAGAGGCATCGATTTACTTGCCGATCACCGAATTGCCTTATTCTGTTCGTCTCTGTCAGTGTGACCTTTTCCCTATTACTCTCGGCTTATGGTAGCTCCAGTTGTAACATATATCTACGCTAAATTTGAATGTGCATGTGATGCTTGGAGTTTGCCAGGTAGACGATATTTTGTTTTGGTGTGGGATCAGTGTTGATCGTTTTCCGTTGGTTGACCGTACAACACCGTGTGCAATACATTCATGCTATTTCGATTGAATACGTGCTGCTTTCAGTGTCACGATTGTGCTCTGTCATAAAGGGACTGATTCTTGATGCGGTTTGACGACTTGCCTACCGCAGTTACCGGTTGAGCTAAACTGAACTGTGCCAGCTACTTTCACTAAAATTATTCGTCTATGGGTCATCATCTGACACGCCATCTTTTGGCATTTCATTGGGGTAAGAATGATTGTTTTTGGATGAGAGGGGTTTATCGTAGCCCAGGGTCCCACTGTTTGACTGTGATCCTAAATATCTGATTGAAAACTTCCGGTTTTCTCTCTGTGAACACGGCTACCACATTCTAGCCAAAAGGAAAACGGTTTTTGGTGTCAGAGTTTCAATTTCACGTGGCATCGGTTGTCACGTTAGATACACCAAGTCCTCCTGTCGACTGCATTTAACAGGACAGGTACTAAGCCACTCTGACCTCTACTATTTTCCAGCTTAGTTCTTGGCCCCCACCGCCCTACTTACAGAAGTCCTATATGAACTGGTACTGATGGGTCTGTCTTATGGATTTCGAAGATTGCTATTCTCTTACATATTGGCACGCATCTGTTGGGTGTGTGGATGAGCATTTCGGAGGTATCCTCAAGACAAAGCTTGTGATCGAATATTTCACAAGTTTCTTCGTCCACTTTTGTTGTCAGCAGTTTGCATATCCTGTAGTTTGGTATTTGATTATTGCCCTTACATAGTTTGATCAGTCAACATAATGCTAGTCAAGGGAACAAAAGTTTATTCACAACTAACAGTCCCATGTAGTTCCGAGTCTAGTATGTTGAATGTCTTAATAACTGAAAATGACCGGAAGTGATAGATGTGGACGGTAGAAGTCTTGGTGCGCATGTGCGCTGTAGTGATGCGATAATCAGTTTCGGACGGTTGCATCTGCACCCGAAGGGTGAGTTGCCAGCTGTCCGACAGATTTACCCCTGACATGGCGTGCATGATTTGTACTGAGTTTAACACCAAGCATTGGCTGAGGTCTCAAACGTGTGAGCGTTATCCGTCTTTCACTGCTTATTGTAAGTCGTCTTGTTTTCCGCCTTGTTGTGGCGAACCGATATTCCTCATTTCGGTATGTCTATCTATTTTTGCTCAGCAGTTCCTGGAATTGATGCTGTTTCCACCATTCCATTGATCGCACAGCGGACTACTTCAAAAATCAGTTGATCGATCTCACCGCATTTGAGCTTTGAAATCTCCCGACATCCAGTTAAAGTGTGCACGGGTATTACTAAACTGACTTGCTGTCAAGTCTTTCGACAAATAAAATTACACCTCTTACTTCTCATTGCTGCTGTCATTTCAATGGTCGTGCAACACGTTAGTTTTGAAATACTCAGTTTGCTGTTCAGAACCGAAATCTCAGTTCAGTTTGTCAAATCTGTTCTGTCTCGTTGCGTGAATTATTTTCTCGCGTTACGTCCTGTCGGTTATTGCTGTTGCCTTAAGGGATAGTGATGTTATCAAGGCCGGTCTAGGATTACCATGTTGAATAACCCGAAGTACAAGAGCATACCGGCCTTGTGTAAATAACATCGTTTGTGGTTGGTTTGTCTGTGATTTTGTTCACAAACCTCCGAATGCTTGTTAACATAGGTTTTTATCAGAGTCGTTCCTTCTTTATTTGGCGAGTACTTATTTTCCCGTTGTTAACTAAAGCGATGATGCTCGCCTATACGCAAAGGTGGCCAGCGATTTGATTGAGCCTTTTGAATCGGTTGTGAACATCCCGGATTGCTAGCAACCCGGGTACCATTGGTTGCAGTCGTGTATGTTGTAATACTTTCTTAACTATTAAAATACCCCATCCTTAGCCCGACAGCTCCTGCCCCCAAGAAGTCACGCCTAAATGACGATAGTCAGTCTGGTGGTAGTCCGAAGCCAGGGAGTAAGCAAAACGGCACCCCAACACAAATTTCAAATTCACCAGCCTCCACTTTGCAATCGAATACTGCTAAAGAGCAAAATCAGAAGCGGGCGCAGAGGAATCAACGGTCTCAGCATAATGCAGTAAGAAATGTTTTCCAGACTGTTTAGAGCAATTTTTGTCACCTAACCTTTTCGTTTGTTAAAATTTTCCTGGTCTTTATAAATCGGCTCCATTTCCCCACAGGATTTACGTGTCTGACAAATTGTAGTCGGCTTTTAGGGATGCCCTCTGTGTTCGCTGTTTCACTGCGCAGTTATCCGTCGTTCCTGTTCTTGCGTTTTTTTCCCTTAGACCTTCACGCGGAGCCTATCCTCGTGATCGTTATCTCAGAAGCTGAAACGACTCTAGAATACCTCCTGATTCCTTTGTTAGGTGGTGTGATAAAGGCCCTATCACTGTGCCAGGTCTAACTATTTCTCTCACTTGACAGTCGAAGTGTTTTTGGATTAAATGTGTGTGATAACGCTCGTCGTTTCAGATATGATTTCAATTACCCTATACTTTGTTGTTTGTCTACCTTGAGAGTGAACTTCAGTAATCATTAGTTTGGTTATAATTTAAGTGAGAATCCCCTGTGAGCCTTGCCATACGTCAGCTGTTTCTATCGCTAGATATTTGCATGGGTCTGAAATCACGCTATTCTTAGTGAACCGGGATAGCTAGACATCCTGATTCGCTGTTCATTGTTCGTACTTCACTTTCACCCGACTTGCGTGGTTTTCTATCATTTCTGGGCCATCCTTCTAGCTGCGTACACCTTACAGTTTTGTCGATTTCAGCGACTGTGATAGCAAACATTGAACTCCGATTTGGATGCTTAGTGTCCTATGGGGTCTGTGCTTTCCTCGATGTGACTAAATTACCTGGAATCTTTAGCGTCTACTTAACAGTATTTTTGTCGTTCTGGTCAGTTGCAGACTGGTTGTTATTCCACGTTCCATCATCGGATCGCTGGCAGGTAGCAGTCTGTTTTGTCATAGCTCGCTTGCTTCCTCGTGTTGACATCAGTGTTCTTATCCATGGCCATACGGATGCATTGTGTTGTGTTACTTGGAGGTGGACTCACATGGTTAACGATACTGTGAGATCGCTTTGATGTTTCCATGCACATGGAGTCCATTGAGACCTAGACCTCGTACGTTTGCTGTTTGTGTTGATCTTCACCGTAAACTATATAATACTCATAGCTCAGCACTATCGTCACCCGTGAATCTGTTTTGCTTATTTAGCAACAACGACAAACTCTTAACCGTTCTCAGTCTCCTGGGGGAATGCAGCTACTCCAGATGACTGCTCCTCGCTTCGTTTCCCCGAACGCTCTGCAACCTCGTGCGCAACTCGGAACTAATATGAATAATCCCTTTCAAGGCATGTTAAGTCCAAGTAATTCGACCAACAATCTTGGCCTTCGTCTCCCCGGGCAGTCGTTACCCCAGCGCATGGGTCCAAATCAGTCTATGAATCCGGGTATGCTGGGTAGCGGCCCGAATGTGAGCGCTGCATTTTTGGGTATGCAGTCATCTCAATCACAACAAAACGCACAGCAATCGGGTTGGCAAATGATGTCCGGCGGGAGCTGGCTCAATGATGGGTGGTGTCGGTCTTGGAATGCGGATGGGTGGTCCTGGAAGTGGTAATGTAATCAATTGCCGGTAAGTACTCTTACTATATGCTCACCAGACTTTTGCGATTACTGCGTCTTAGGCTGCCCATATTCCACTTCTCCACCAATGAAACATTCATGTTTTCTTCCAGTTACCTTATTTTACTAGTCAATTTCCTCTTTGAATCAGTGGTGTTAGCTCTTTATTTACAGAGTTGGGTTCTATGTCCAGCTACATATTTTTCGATTTTATTCACAGTGCCTGTGGTGCAAGCAACGGTCCCGGATCGCCATTCTGCCGAAATTGCCGTGTTCCTTTTCGTTAACGCAATCTCTGTCTTTTACCGCAATATGTCCAGTCATCGTGTGAATAAAATCACTGTTTCCCTATACTTGCGTGATCATGAACGGATGAAAGGCGAACGTTTTTGTTCTTGTTTTTTTACAACTGATAGTGGTCCGGCGTGTGCGCATTCATACTGACAACTCTAGGTTACACCTGGTAATCTGGCGAAGTTTTGCTTCATCCTGTGGTTGCAGCTTGAAATCGGTGTAATCTAGGCTAGATGTAGCGGGATGTTAAGATGAGGCGTTAGTTGTTAGATGATGTCTATTAGACAAGCACATTAGAAACTAATATAGGCGTTTTGTTTGCTGTTGAGTATTTCACCAGAAACTAGCATTAACCTTCTCGTCATAATTTTTTTTCTCTCGAGACGTTGGTACATGTGACTAAGTGTGTGCCATCGATGGTTGTACAGTGATGATTCGTTCCACACCGTGTTTAGTTTAATTACACCCTGATGGATAACTTGGGTCATGATTCTTTCCTCTCAGAACAGCACAAGTGCATTAATCTCCAAGGTCAGGGTGTATAAATAGAAAATCCGTTAAATTGTTTGGTTTTCTGTTGGTGCTTTTAAGCTACCAAAGGTTCATGCTGATCGTTCAATACCGCTTAATATATCGATGTTTTGTGTGACCCGTGAAATGTAAACAATTCGATTAAATGGCTGTCGCTTTCAGTATCGGAATGTCCGTTTATGCAATTTGTCTTTTGCGAGATCGGTCGAGATGATGGACGTTGTTGTTGGATATGACACGTTCAGTAAATGCATTGGCGCTATTCTAGGTCTGTGCTGACTAAATCACTTCATGCTCAGAAGGAATAGAACTTTTTTGACGTTGCTCGCGTCGCCTTGCGATCATTCATCCAGACCAGTGCTAACGTCGTGATATTGTCTCCTTTGGCCTTCCACCACGGAGCACTCTTGAGACCACTTCAATTGAATGCTCATGGAGCTAACGGTGACTCAGTGGTAGCAACGCTGGCTATAAGTCACGCGGATGCGGACTCTGGTCGCCTCGATTGCTGTTGTCCAGGTTGTGGCGGGCTATCTATTCACCCGTGTATCAAGGTTTGTCGTGCAGTGTAGAGCAGGTTGCCTGCTTTATGAAGTTTTATAATCGTGTGACGCATTCTGATACTTGCTATCGGCTAGGATTAACAGACATTCATAACAGAGCCGGTCAGTCCGCGTCACGCGACTATCTGAATGCAGAACTTTTTGCAAGCGCCTTCTATTTTCATTTCCGCCCTCCGGTAAAGTTGTGGTTAGTTCATTTATGGCTGCACTTGACTGTCAGCTAGTGTGGATCGTTTGCCCTTAGCCTTTGTGGAACATCACCTGAGAGCATGAACGCTTATGCTTTGTTACACTCGAGGTTTGACGACCGATGCGAGTGAACAGTTCTGCTCAAAATCTACCTGTCTGTCTCCGTTTGTGGTGTAGCCCGTTTGGATTGCGCTTGTTGTTACTGCTATTACCTGGTGGCGAAGTCGCCCTCTCAAGGGGCGAAAGTTGGCATTGGCGAAGCATAGGTCGAATCTGGACGCGAATTAGAGTCCGCATTCGTTGTCCAAACATTTTATTCGACCTAAACAAGCCTCATTTTATCACGAACGGTCAACTTGTACATTCCAGATGGATCAGCATAACTGATTTTGTCGACTCCTGCACTGCGACCTGCTGGGAGGTTCACAAGTAAGCTGGGTAGCGCGCTACCATTACGTACTTCATCCCACTTGACTGTTCGATAAGCTGCCGCTGGTAGTGCCAAGCTTTTGGCTGTGACTTGCAGATGTATTCGTGATACTTCAATGGAGGGAAGATTGTTGACTGTTGGAGAACTGCTAATATTATGGCGGTACCAAAGAGGGTATTGCCCAAATATCGACTGATTACTTGATTCCCTGTGGCGTTAAATGATCTTGAAAGGCGTCTCTTCAACGTCTAATGTTGCAGAATAACCATGCTGACTCATATCAGCCTACATATTGTCAATCCTGTCTGCCATCCCTTGGTGGCGAATGCAGGGTGTTCCGTTTCTTTGATTACAGCAGTAGTTTCAACGGCGTCGTTGGGGGGGACTCCGTTTCGCCTGTTCATGAATACCTAACTATCTAATAATGCTACTAAGTGATTGCTTTTCGAATTTCCCCCACTTAAATGGTCAAGCATCTTCCACGCCAGAAAATTCAGATTCTCCCGAGCGCGTTCCCCTCCCCCATTTTTCTCCGTCTATGTGAGCCCCATGCTTATTCCTAATAGTTCGTTTCTGCTAAGGTGTGCAACCGATGTCGTCTACAGTGTTCAGCATTTGAGGATATCCTCCCTCGCAGAATGACGTTGCTGAATTGGTTCGCTGATCTGACGCACGCTGTTCATCGCTGGGTGAATTGGTGTTTTGTTTTTCCTTAAAGGAACAATCTACGGACAACTTTTTAATACTTGTTTCTAAATTCAGGTTGTAAATGAATTTCTGTTTAGTTGTCATATCGAGCCCCAACCTACCGTGGTCTCTTCCTGATTGAGGAGGCTGGCTTTTTCTGTTTAACCTCTAAAGTCCCCTTCAACCTCGTATAGCTATCTCCGTTTAGTGAAGGCATGTGTCCTCGTTTGACCATGTCCTCCGGTTATCTCCCTTGGTCTTTTGATCAAGGGTTTCCAGATTCTGTCTGGATCCTCGTTACAGTTTTACTGATAATGTAGTGGTTCATCATTTTAAAACTTGCAAGTCGCTTACGGAAATCGAGATCCGACACAGGCCGAAGCCTGCTCCACTGGATCCCGTTAAATGGCCGCCCGTGTGCTATCAGACTTTTCACTAGTCTAAATCTGTGGAAACAGACTGTTGTTTATTTGTTATGTCTGTATATGCTACAACATGAAGTAGTTCAGTTATTGCCAAAAACGCCTACGATGCTATCTTTGATCTTCTGAGGAAAACGAAGCACTCAGACTTTGCTGTGCTTGCTGACAACATGAACGCACAACCTGGTCGGCTTACTCCACAAGAGTTGAATGTTCGGTGTGCGTGCGCGATACAGTGATAATGGCGATTGGCTGTTAATTGTGCGCACCTCACATTCTTTATTTATCGAGTGGCGCAGTTAGTCACAAACAACACTAACGCGTCACGTGAAGACCTCTGTGCAACTCAGCCGTGGACGCAACTTGTTCATATCGCCGTCGACTGTCGGTCGAGTCACTCCATTAAAGACTCGTCCATTTTGCAACAACCGACTTGGCGTCGATCATGTCGTTCGTGCCTGCTTTGTCTTCTCGTTTACCCTGAGATCACCTACTCACAAGCATTCAATGTTCAGTTGGAAATTGAACGACGATGGCACACAAAACGCCTATTAAACAATGACAATTAAATTGCCCGAGCCATAGCGATGGAGTGACCCGAACGAACACTGAATAAAAACTTCACTAGCTACAGGAAGCTCTTTTGAAGAGGACCATTGCAAAGGGATCTCTGCTGATTTAACAGAACTTATGAACAAATGCAGGCTGATTCCCTTGACTCCGAATGCGACAGTCCGCTGATAACTGAAACGCAAGCATGTGTAAAGACCGTAAAGCTTACTTTTTCAAGCGGACCAAGGGTGGAGAAGACATTTTTAACGGAAACAGTCAGATGCTGTTTCCTTCGATTTGTGGTTGCACGTGCAGCCGTCAAGGTGCTAGTGAAACTTTGTGCAAAAGTATATGGCTTACAAATTTACGGCCTGTCGCGGCGAATTCATAGATGAGGCTGAGTGCTTTAAGGGGCAGTCCAACTGACCCGAACCTACTCATTCATTTGTGACATTCCAGACGATCCTCCGTCGGAATCGGAGGTGACTGTGGCGCTTATGTTGTTAAAACGCAATCACGTCCCAAATCCGGACTTCATCCTCTAGCACTTACCAGAGATGGCGATAAAGGATTGCTGCTGTGAACCGATCCATATGGGAGACTGAGGAGATACCTTATGACTGGTGCCTGTCAGAAGTCATCCCCAGAAGAGGTTTCAGAACAGCATGCAACACCCACGGACATCAGTCTTGTCTCTATCGCACCCGAGTTGCTCATGGGAACCAAATAAGAGAAGAACAAGCAGGTTTCTGACCTGGTAGCGGGTGTGTTAATCATTATATTACTTCGCGACAAACAGACTGGAGCATTGACACTCCATTTCTCGACCAAGTTTGTGATGTATTTCGACCCAAAGACTTTCTGATTCAGCTTCCGGACGTGCTCTCCGGGACTGTCTTTGCCTCAGGGGTTCTAGCGAAGTGTGTCTATTTGTTGAAGTCCTTGTATGCCAGTTCTCAGCACAGACTGCGCATTAGTGGGCAGTTATCTCGAGTGTTCCAACTGATCAGTGACCTCTGCTAAGGACGATTTTATTCGGACCTGGCCGCTTTCGGTCGATATATGGTTCCAATTATAACCGTTCTGGCCACGGTAGGTTGTGGCTCGATATGACAACTAAACAGAAATTCATTTACAACCTGAATTTAGAAACAAGTATTAAAAAGTTGTCCGTAGATTGTTCCTTTAAGGAAAAACAAAACACCAATTCACCCAGCGATGAACAGCGTGCGTCAGATCAGCGAACCAATTCAGCAACGTCATTCTGCGAGGGAGGATATCCTCAAATGCTGAACACTGTAGACGACATCGGTTGCACACCTTAGCAGAAACGAACTATTAGGAATAAGCATGGGGCTCACATAGACGGAGAAAAATGGGGGAGGGGAACGCGCTCGGGAGAATCTGAATTTTCTGGCGTGGAAGATGCTTGACCATTTAAGTGGGGGAAATTCGAAAAGCAATCACTTAGTAGCATTATTAGATAGTTAGGTATTCATGAACAGGCGAAACGGAGTCCCCCCCAACGACGCCGTTGAAACTACTGCTGTAATCAAAGAAACGGAACACCCTGCATTCGCCACCAAGGGATGGCAGACAGGATTGACAATATGTAGGCTGATATGAGTCAGCATGGTTATTCTGCAACATTAGACGTTGAAGAGACGCCTTTCAAGATCATTTAACGCCACAGGGAATCAAGTAATCAGTCGATATTTGGGCAATACCCTCTTTGGTACCGCCATAATATTAGCAGTTCTCCAACAGTCAACAATCTTCCCTCCATTGAAGTATCACGAATACATCTGCAAGTCACAGCCAAAAGCTTGGCACTACCAGCGGCAGCTTATCGAACAGTCAAGTGGGA
>LOND01002263.1:23570-39904 GCA_014220965.1 Paragonimus kellicotti | reverse complement strand
TGAGCGGAAACCGGGGTTGTTGTGGTCCGGACTTTTGAGTCATAGACACGAGGGCACGCGTGGCATGGTAACGAGCTTGTTAGACAATAAAGATTGTGCTTTATTGGACGCCTTTTCGCTACAGTGTGATGCGTAAGCATATCTGTTCATGTTATCTGTCCGGATGGGTTGTAGGGATTCGGAGAGCAGCTTTTCACAAGCCTCGCAAATAACGGGGTTGAATAGCATCGGGCTGATCACGGCCGTAATATGATGGTTTACCTCGAAAGTCACCTTTTCTATGAGTGTCAATGAGGTCGGATTGGCGCACGTCAATCGACATGTCGAAGTCTTTAGGGCGATTTGATTCCACTGATGAGAATCGAGATATTAATCGCGATCAACATCCAGCGAAAATCACGACGATGGTTAATTTTTACGTTTTACTTTCGGTGGCCAAATGTTTTAATGGACCTACCATTCGAAGTGCTGTGGCGAACTCTTAACACGATCCCATTACCGAATTTGAGGTAACGTGTTAATCCCTGCTTTTGTATCGATTAGACAGTTCATTCCACAGGTCATTTCTTTCACAAAGAAAAGGTGGCCGATTTGTGTCTGACTCGCGACTGTTTTGCTACAACGTGACGTCCTGCTAGCTTGATCAATTGTTTCTCTGTTGGCTATATGATGATAAGCGTCGTCTGGCGTTCCTACCATAGTTCTCAGGATGACAGCAAAACATTCACTCTTTACTGTTCTACACTGGAATCAGGCACGTGCCATAGAAACTCTGAATGGTGATTTGGACTGTTACTTCCTGGTAGCAATGACCCACCAGTTTACGGCGCATTTGCTATTTCAGCGTCTTTTGTGGCCAGCAAACTATCCACAGGGTTGTAATTGGTAACTATCCGTCTAACTAATGTTAATGGGCAGATCTGGATATCGCTCGTGTACTGAATCGATCGACCGGACATGTGGGCAACACGGATGGCATTGTGTGTTGTGCCTGACACATTCAAAGCTTCTTCAGGAGAGCGGGTGGTTGACAGCTCGGATTTGTCGGCTGCTTGTTGTATGTCTCGGGAGAGAACTATTGTTTTCTTACCTTCCAACCGCAATCTGTGAAACTGTCGTTTGCGGAGCATTTTCTCGGAAGGCTGCCTTTCTGCAAGTGTTTTGCTTAGAAGACCCATAACGATCGGTGAGATCACTCTTGAAGTTAAGTATGTCGCGGGGAATGCGTGGTACAGGTTGAGAAAACCTATCTGAATCGCTAGCTATACGACAGTTTGTAAACTCATTCTACAACGCAGCGAATCGCCCATCTGGACTGATATTTCCGATTGCGCGAATTATCAACATGATGGATGGCGAATGTTCCAGTTCCACATCTTTATTTTCATACAGGTTTAACAAACTTGAGTAAAACAATGTGCGCAAATACGTTCATTCACTACATGCACTTAAAACGTAGTAAACGATCTAATCAAGCTCATGTAGCGACTATAATAAATGATATTTTTGATAGTCGCATTCACTTGTACACTTTTGATGATTTTGGTTTTTCACCTACTTTTGTTTTAGTCAAGCCATCTTTGTAATATCCGTCCCGGGGCTAAAAACACAACTCGCTCCGTGCCTCGCTAGCTTGACGTGCTTTCTCTGTACACTATTTTCCAGGGTCGATACTAATACACGAGGGTCAACGCGCTGAGTCTTTGTTTTCATTGTCGATTGGTTTTCGATAGTGAGTACAGACTGGGTATTATTCTGTTGGACTAGTTCCAACACCCATCAGCTTGTAGTGCTAAACGAACTACGATGACTCGTCTGGGATAACCCATCGATTAGAAGGAGACATTATCGTTAAATGGAGTCACCGTGCGTGCGGCGCTACAACAGAATAGATGGCGAACATGTGTGCGGTATGAGTCGTACGTTGGATTGCGACGGCTATTTGTGGGTATGCTTGCTGGTCAAAGCAAACTTTCAGGCAGACAAAAATTTGCAGCAAAAAGGGTAAAAATGACAATCGACATTCGTACGTATTTTGCTTACCAACTAGGGTCGCTACATGAAGGTGCTCGACCTTCTAAACGTGTAAAGTAGGAACGGGTTGAAAAATAGTCCACTAACAGTATTATGAGAAATGGTTAACTATCGCTTCCCTAGGTAAGATTAAACAGTACTTAACTGTTGATGTAGTTAAATGCATTACTGCAAACAGGGAAGCGGAAACGGACTACCCTACATTCTTGCAGCTATCCTGCAACGTTGGATATATATATATATATATTATATATATATATATATATATATATGGCAAACGTGCCATAGTATGGGATAATATAATGTGTAGGATGAAGGAGTGGGAAGAAGGAGAGATAAAGAAAGTTCACAACAATGCACACAGACTCCAACACGAGCTCGAGTGCATTCTATTCTTCGCCTCATCAGACAGCGTCCTCAACCAAAGGTGTTTATTGTCCTTCGGACTCCAGCTAAAAAACCGGGAGTGCCCTATTGAAGCAAGCTTCACGGTGTCTTCATACTCGAAACGTAAGTCATGTGTTAACCACCAGTTTTCGCTTCCAGTCGAACTCATCACTCGCAAACAAGGTGCGATGCGGCAAGCGATGAGTTGACATTAGTAAGATGTGGCCAGGCTTGTGAGACGAGATCGGAATACTCAAAGGTCGACGAGGTTCATCCGTTCCTCAGACGCGTCGACGAACTTTGTCATTACTAACGCAGTATTCCCACTACACGCAGCTGATGCCTCGGAGGTCGATGGTTGAAAACGAACACTCCATGAGCATCCTTCGTGCGAATCGACCAGGTTTTGGAGCCGTACAGTAAAACTACCTTTACAGTGACTGCACGCTTGACCTTTTGCAGAAAGACTGAGAACATACTGATACCACAGGTGGTGTGGGTTGACGTTAGTTTGTGGTCCCATCATCATCATCATCATAAGACACTCCGTCAGTGATGATACAGTCCCCAAGTTACATGGACTTCTCGATTACCTGCAACGGCTCCCCACCGAGGGTGGGGTCAGGCGCAGAGTCTTACCAACCTTACAACAGCCTTTTGCACTTAGTAAGTTCAAAGGCCATATCAAACTAATGCCTCTAATTTGTTCAAGATATTCTGGTCTCCATGTGAGCCCTTGCAGATTAGGGTGATGTCGTCTGCATACTCTGTGTCTCGAAGTCGAGTGCCTGGGAGCAAATCCACATAATCATGTCGGCAGTTTGTCGTGGCACACTTCAGGATCTCGTCTACTACAAAAGAGAAGGCTAGATAACCTTGTCTCACCCCACTTGTGATGCTGAAGGTCGGCGATACGCTGCCATAAGCCCTAACCTGCCCGAGGTCTGACAATAAATTGAATTCGGAATGTTCACATACTACTGTGACACACCCTTCTTCCAGAAATAGTCTCAGAGTGCAGTTATATCAACCGAATCGAAGGCTCCTCTGATGTCCAAGAAGACAACTGTTGGCCTTCTATATGAATGGTGGAGTTCAAGCATCTGGCGAAGTGTGAAGATGTGATCAATGCAGCCACGGCCAGGGCGAAACCCAGCTTGCTCTTCACGGATATCTTCTTCGCGAGTTTCGCTTATTTTGTGAATTACAGTGGCTGCGAGCAACTTCGATACGAGGTGCATAAGCCCCTTTTGAAAATGCAGACCCAGTCACTTGGAACAACTTCACTGATTCAGAGTTTCTGGTGCAAAGCCGTCAGCTTTAACTAAGGCAGGACCTCCATCTTCAAAAAAAGGACAAGAGGGAGTTCATATTGGCTGCTGGATGCCTTGTGACGTTTCAGGAACTTTATCTCGAGAGAGATTTCTGTTCCTGAGGGCGGAGAGACGTCAATAGACCAATTATCACGGTCGAGGTCCGAAGGCATAGTCAATTGGCGCGATTGGCCAGTTGAATTGTGTTGGAAATGCTCAGCCCAGCGTCCTAAGCGTCGTTGCAGGTTATGAATAGGCTCACCATTGACTTCGCAGATTACCTAGGTCACACCTGGCCTTCCTGCTACCAGTTACTCGGATGAGATGAAAAAGCTTCCAACTGTTCCTGGTAGCACCGGTCTGTTCCATCTCAATAGTGGGCCTTGCGATCTTTTAATAGTTGCTTTGGGCGAGTAACCCTGCGGGCCGAGTTGTACTCGTTACTGGATGGAATATTCCGGTGAGAATCGAGAAGGAGAGATTGCATACAGACCCAACGATTGATAGCTGAATGATAAGTAGTACGACATGAAGCAATACCGCACTTATGCATTACATGCCGTATGTCTACCCAATGTGCTTCAATGTCGTGTGGTGAGTGAGGACCTACTTTAGTGGTATCAACCGCCTTATCCAAAAAAAAAACATCCTGACGTTGAATATTTGAATCGTAAGTCACGAATTTCACTGAACCTCCCCTTAACTTCTATATATGAATTGTTCCCTTCGACTGGCAATTCGTTCCCAATTGAACACTTTCCAGTGGTACCGATATGTATGCAGTTGGTCGAAATTAGGATATGCCTTTCTCTGGTGCCGGCTTGTTGTTAGCACTTGCTCAACAGTCGGCTTTTTCTCTCTCTCTCTTTCGTAAGTATATCTCTAAAGGGTCCGGCCAAAACTTCAGCACACTGAGAATAACTGGCGACAGCCAATCTTGCCGTCTGCATTGTTGGCTCTGAGTTGTATCATTTTTTGTTGTGTCCAGTACAAAACGAATTGTCAGTCGAGGGAAACAATTCATACACAAAAGTTGAGGGAACGTTCAGTTAACTTCATGATTCAAATATTCAACGTCACAGGGTTTTTTGTATAAGATGAATGACACCACCTAGCTACTCCATTGCTATGATGGTTGCACGACAACTTTTGTTACCGAGTCATACCTGAATCCGCACGCCTGACCCACGTTTGGTTACAGATGAATATGACTCCACTGTTTCGTAGCTCCTTTTTTCGTAATGTGCATCTTCTTTTTTTCAACGGAGTCCTTTTAGATAAGAGGATGAACATCTGCTATCAAATGTACAACAGTCACGTCTGAATTGGGCTCTCAACTGGGTCCTTGTTTGTGAACACTCACGCGCCGTCAGACGTGTCGTAATAGGTGACTGGGTCCGAGCCGCGATTATTTTGACACTCGGCGGAATATCTCAATCGGCTGTGCGATGTGGTCAAAGCCCACGACGGGTGGTTCGCAAACAACACGAGAGAACAACCAGGTCATCGTTAACGAAATTTGCCCAACGGACAAACAATGACAAGCGAAAATCCGCAATAGATAAGTCAGCTAAATGAACAACCAGCCGGATGTGTACAGGACGTTCAAGTGAAAACCATCCTGCGTCTTAGATCGGTTTCTTTCACAAACGCGAGCGGTGCAGGAACGTTCGATTTTGTCAGTGAAGTTCGTGTTTTACTGAACGACTTTCCGGCCCATTACATCTGCAGCTTATATCTGCATATACCGTGACGGTCAATCTTCCAGATGCCATCAAGGGCGCTGTATGCGACACTTTTTTCTGGTCAGACAGACTAAACGTACCTACATACCTGGTTGAACAATCGGGCTTGGCCAGATAGTCTTGTGGTTCGAGCTATGGCTCTGTATAACACTGACGAGGAATATTCTAGAAAAAAATCCTACCGCCGTGAAACGTATCAAAACTTAGAAAAATGAGATTACTTGAAAGAATTGACAGCGCAGTGGCTCAGGCACGCCACTGACTGCAGAACGTCGCCATGTCAGATTACGTTTCTAGTCAGCGATTTAAGCGACCGCGTGATACTTGTCGAGTGATTTTCCTAAAACGACTGTAGCCCCCCGTGCATAATATCCGATTTGATGACTGACGAATGTCATTTTAGGTCAACTGTGGCAAGCGAAAACGAATGGTTTGTGATGGGCTAGAATCAGGGTTGGTCATCACGATACGGGCAGGCCAATACATATCGGACCTAGAGCTGAGGCCAATTTTAGCTATTTGAAGTACGTCGACCGTTGAACATTCTGAACACGGACATACAAAAACAGCACTTATTCTATGCTTTGCTGTAGAGTATCATGCAACTATATTGATAATATAAGGCAATTTGCTTCTAACAACTTGGTTGTTACCTTTTGTGACCAATTGATTTTACCAATCCCTCGACTGTTCACATGACTGTGAGAATTAAACATGGTAAACAATTTGCAGTCTATCTCGTTTGGGTCGTTAATTTTGTTTTCGGTCATTGTTCAGAATGTGACCAACGTTTTGTCAGTTATGAATGTTCTCTGTATAAGCACATGGATTTGGAACCACCATTCTCAAAATTGACCAAATAAAATCTATTTTATTGATCAACATTAATATTAGGTGGGGACAAGACTAATTCTCTTCCTGTGTGGGTCCGTTATGCGTCGAGAACATCAGCACATTCTCGAAAATTTAAACATCAATCAGTTAGTATACCAGCTCCACCTACTACATTAGTCACAGTAGCTATGGTGACGTTGAAAAGCAGGCTCAAAGAACACAAGAACCAAGAGTCCCTTTCTGTTAACCTGGCTCATACGAGTATTGGAGAGTTGGTTGTGCACTTCGACGTATTCCTCGTGTTGCCCACTTAATGAGCATCGTAACTTGGGTAGTAAACCCCAGTTATGATGCCATTCTGCTGTTGACGACAATACAGTATACAATGTTTAAAACTAAGTAAGTGAACGATTTTCGTCAAACACTGTACCTAAGCAATGTACTATGAAACTTGTTGTTTTAAAGTGTCGCATACCTCAGTTCTGTCTATGCAACATTCCGCTAAACTAATGGGCGTTGTCTGTGTAATAAATAATGCAACTCAAAATAACCTTTAGTCTCAGATAGTTGATGGGATAGATCCTTATATTTAGTGGCCTGTATTTGTCTATCAGTGTATACTGTGTAAGTTAATTATGTAATATTTATGTTACACAATCGTGGAAAAAAACCATACTACTCAATTTACAATTCGAAACTAACCATGTCTGCCAACTTTTGGAATGTCTTACAGTTTTATCGCCCGAAGTGTAAGGCATGACACACCGGAGTGTACATGGTAGTGTTCACACATGCGCGCTCAAAGTGTAGGTAAAAGTTCGTAAAACTAGTTGTGAGAACGATGTCCTATGTGTTATAACCGCACGATAAGTGCTACGATGGTAAACTGTTGCGATGCGAATCGGTTTTATGAGAACTAGGACCCAATTTCATTTGAACGAGTGCCGAGTCTCTGGGTGTCTTGAAGTTGATGGTTTGAAGGTCTGATGTCAGTTGTTCTGGTTCACCCGCATTGATCAACCCTTAAAGCGTTGAAGGCATAACGGGTGTATGAGACAGAACACTCCCTGATCTGTTTCCATGTAATGCGACCTCCGATTTTTGTCGTAGTTTCTTACTGACAGCAGTGGAAAAATTTGATTTCTTCGTAATGTATATTGCATTTGATAACGCATATCAAATGCTGTGGACAGTTCACTCTGTTCTTCAATTCAACGCCGGTAGTCCTTTGTTTACTCACAGTTTTGTAATGCAACCAAAGAACGTCAGGGTGCGTGTGTTTTTCACTGTCCAAATGCTGTCCAAGTGATTTGAACATTGGTGGATGAATCGAATAGCTGGAGAAGGTCAACTTAATCGAAAAGAGACAACCTCCATTGCTGCTAGGGTGATTCTGGCGGTTGAGCAGTGAGCTTACTCTTGTAACTCAAAAGCAGTTTTACGAAACAACTCATTGTATGTGCTCTGTTCGCGATGCTCGTGTTATTTCAGGAACCGAGGATATGTGGACAGTCAGACGGAGAGGAGATACCGTAAAATGAGTGAATAACTCCATAGTAGAGCTGTAGCATGCGAGCATGACTGTACTGTCAAATTACGGGCTGTACAGTGCAAATCACATTCGGTCATAAGAAGGTTGCGGATTTATCGTCCACTCACAGCTGGTATCAACCAAGTCCAATCAGACGTAGACAACAACAGGGTTACAGGCACATCAACGTGTCATGACTAGTGAACTGTGCAGCGCGTACGCGTTTTTCGGCTATTCGTCCACATAATCGGTCGTAACCACTCCCTCGTTCACACTTAAGGTACTTATTTAGTGTGGATAGGGCAAGTTGTGTTGTGTTGGTAGCCATCGTTCATCATCGTTCATGAAAGGCAGATCAACGAATCGGAATTTCATCCCGAAAAGTTTGTTGAAACAATACGCATGTATAGAGTCTAAGACGAAGGACTTAGTAGTTTTTACAACATATAGTGATTGTGATTCAGCCCACGATTCAGTTGAGAATAGTTTGGACATTTTTACCAAATAATTCTTAAAACTGCGGACGCTCTTACTACCAAGGGTGGTGCTTTCCAAAGACGGTTATCTACTCTGTGTAACTCAGGATCGATGTAGTAGTTTATACCACAAACCGGACCCAATAAGGGTTAATAGATGAAAACGAAAACTTCACATTTTTCCAAGCAGACTCATTTTGACTGTGTTGCTGATTTTCCCATTTGTATGCGATGTTCAGGACGTAGCTTTTCTTGGGACATCCAAGTGGGAGTTGTACGGAGTTTATGTAACTCGATTAGCTGACCAACAAACGATATTCGCATAGACGAAATAATGGAGAAGTGTCCTCGGCACTCAGAACGTTGATATCGGTCATCTGCGTGGTGGAAAACTGACTGCTCACGGCTGTGGTGACCACCAGGTGTTGCTTGACAATTTTACATTGTGCTGAGTAGTTTGGAGTGCGCTTTGCAGTCTCAAAGTGCAGGGAACTTACGCAAGACTTCGGTGATTACATAGAATTGATGATGGATAATGCAGTTATGAGGATTGTTGGCTGGTTTGTATACATAAAAACTTACATCAATGACGGCGGATGTCTTGGGAGTGAATTAGAAGCCTGCTTCTCTAAGGTTGAGGTGGTATTCACCACATTAGAACAACTCGGGCGGCAAGGCGGCATCTCTGAAGCCTAGGCATCGCGTATACAAAGCACATATGAGGGTTTTGCAACCTTACGGCTGCGAAATTTGTCCGTCGATACCTGTGTTGGATAACTTGCAGTGGGTGGCATCAACAAATAAGCAATGAGGAGGCTAGAAATCGGGTATTTGGTGATAAGCGTCATGTGATTTTCGTTGTTCAGTCTTGAAACATATGCAAATGTAGATGATTAGGCCATGTTTTAAGGATGTCACCTAATCATATTGTGGTGGATTATCAAACCGTAGGTGCGAGTATTCCAACCATCGGCGGAATGCCTCAATACCGGGAGGACGGGAGAGGTCCGTCCCAGTGAAGCCCACAGCGAAGCTCATTCGGGGACAGCATGGGTTACGCACACAGATGAGTCATTCGCTTCAAACTGGATCGGACCATACGGGTGAGGACATTTGCAGACAAAATGGTTATGGACCCGACCATGATTAGATCGGGGACGCGATTATTCCAACACTTGGAGGAATATCTCGACACGGTCGTAGAATACGGTCAAAGCCCACAGTGGATAGATTGCGGACACCACGAGCGACCGGACGAGCCATTGTTCAACGCGATCGGGTCAATGGACGAGGAATGGGAGGCGGGAAACCCCCCGATGGAAGAAGGCGTGTGTCACGCACACAAATCGAGCATAAGTGCACACGACGTGTGAGCGGAAACCGGGGTGTGTTGTGGTCCGGAATTTTGAGTCATAAACACGAGGGCACGCGTGGCATGGTAACCAGCGTGTTGGACAATAAAGATTGTGCTTTATATGGGCGCATTTTCGCTGCAATATGTCAATTTTTTGGCGATGTCACAGATGATCACCGTAACGTTTGGAATGGATGAAGCCCTGGCATAGGGAAATGATGTTATTTACCAAGAGATCAACTACCGTAGGTCGGGGTTGGACTCTTGCGCCTCAAAGTCAGTGGCTGGTGACTTCAGGTGTGTTGGTGGCTAATCGTGCGTGCTGTCTTCCTCGGTCGTCTGTTTGTCAGATGTGAACACCTTAATTTTGAATGCCTGAGTATGGACACAGTTGTTCTTAACAGTTAGGTCCCCTTTACCTTTCCTCCTCTGGCTAAAGTTTGATCTTTTCCTTATGGTTGCATGGCTTTCAAGCACCAGTGGGGACCACTGTTAGATTGCTGCTCCTGATCATGATAATGACATAGGTGATTGATGTCGATTAGAAAATCGAATTTGCACTTTCAAATGTGGCCTTCGCCGCTGAGCAGTACTTTCTGTTTCTGCTCATTTTTTCGGAACTTACACTCGACGAATAGAAACAGTTGTCGTGTGTACGCCTAATACCCCTTTCTTGCTCGACTAGCATTTTAAGCTTACATGTTTACAAATAGTTGCCTAGATCCCATCCTGAACGAACGGTGTGAGTCAATCGCTCATCTTCACACCGTTAGTAAATAAATTTGTGTTTTACTTCACCCAGGTGTCATTGAAAATATTCATTACTTCAAAAATTCCTCGGCAAACCGGTGTTTATGTGGTGAGCTAGGTTGTTCATGACTCAAGTCAGACTAAACAAGACCGTATTTAAAACATTTTGCTGAGTATTCCGCACACGATTATTGAGTTATTGCTCATTTTCAGTGGTGTATCAATGTTTACAACGTATTTGAAGGTTTTCCACGACCTGTTTTTCTGTCAATTTGTTGTTAACCATTATTAGATCATTAACAACGCTTTGTGAAAATAAATTCTCAGTATATACCCCAATCTCTCTTCTCTCACTGTAGCAGTGTGCCGAAGAGTTGACATGATCATTCTATAAATCGTTCAATCGATCTACCTTGAAGGAACAAGCTCTCCGAAGCATGGAAGGTGTACACAGTGTCACCGGCCGTTAAAGGATATGATCGCTTCCTGATCACAGGTCGATTAGCGTATTATCAGTTATCTCAGAGGTCTTAATTAGTCAGGTTGATGACCAGTTATGGAACTATACCGCTGGGCCAGATAATACACAACCGGCTCCGGTTTAACACAAGTGAATGTAAATAAACGCACGTACGTCACTCGGGCTGCACAGAATGTTTTCTGAAAGACGAAAACCTGAGGACTACAGCCCATGAGTGCAGCTCAGGCACGTTTGTTTCAGGCGACCGCAGTCTGTCTCCCAACAGTGTATCACTGGTGATGAGAGCCATGCCGAAGTTTGGGTTACTCACAAGCTGTTTGGACGGCTTCGCGTAGACCGGTTTATCACTATGTTCAACTCGCTAGTGTGTTCCCATCTTGATTTAACTATCCAAACTTGACGTCTTTATTTCGTGAACTATACTGCTCTTCTGGAGAAGATACAACAGGGAGCTACAAAACGGGACATTGCAATATATCTTCTGCCTTACCCAGATAGGTTGCGCAATCTACGGTAATTCTGAATACGCCACCGACATGTCAAAGGAAACCTCGTTCTCGTATATAGACTCTCCTAATATCTTTTATACAATATTTACTATTATTGTGACTAGCGTAAGTAACTATTTCAGAGGTAATTCACCGAATTTACGATATCAAACGGATCTTTTCACTTGTTGTGAGCACTGTCTTCACCTCTGAGCGTGTGGAACAGCCTAACATAGACTGTCATACTCACGTCATCCGTATTTAAATATACGTGCATATTTGACGAACTTATTCCAGACATTAAACAGTGTTTTCAAATAACTTGGTCGCTATAGCTATTGCGAGACACACTTGAACAGCTTGCTTTACTCAGGTGAATATACAAAAGTCCTATACTGCATCCTAATGCCATTTTGATTGGTTGATACGCTGTTATGTCAGTTTGCTCGAGTGACCGAAAGTGGTTGTGGTAGCCTTCAGTAAATAATTAGTTGACTTCATGTCGACGAGTTATTTCAATGAAATCGTCGTATATCTTCTCTGTTTGCGTAATATAGTCCACTCTTGTATCTTGATAACACTTCACGTTTTGTAGGGAAGGTCCCTGTATCCGCTACTACCCGTCTTCTCAAATACACTCGGCTTCTCCTCTCCACTTTTCTTCTGGTTTTTATTTCATGCGGCCAATAGCCGCAGTCTCTCACCACCACTTCTTCTGTCCCTCACGGAAGGATTTCTCGAATGTACTCTACCCATACGTTATCACCCATTGTAGAGTAGGTTGGTCGGGGTTTCATCCACCGGGACAACTCTTGTTATATCATTCGTCGTCTCAACTCATCATGCATTTGGGTTTTGTTCGGCGATTGTGGTTACACAAGTTCTGATATTATCGGTAGATGCGTACGTCATTTACTCCACAGCATTCTGAGGTAAACTGTGGAACATCGTTGCATTAGGACTGGCAACACATATGGTTCATTTCCAGGTAACTGAGCAAGTTGTAATAGTTGCTTTGCCATTTTGACCGCCATTTCGGTTTTGCCATTCGTCTTACTTTAGTACGCGCCACTTGTACGATGCTCGAAACACCACTTTTTGGCAAACATTTTAAATTCCGTGCCAGTGTTTCATGGTCCCTTGTCAGAGAAGAAAGTCTCAGATATGACATAATACGCGTATTGGGCTCGGAAATTTCAGCAACCGCGGTGGAACTAGTAGAGCTCAACCATTCCAGTTCGTGAAAATAATTGAAATGGTCTATTGTGATCAATTATCACCTCTTTCTAGATGTAAAGGTATCCGCTGATATTATTTGCTGACGTCTTTGAGGAACTTGAAACATCAGCACCGATTCCTTAACTTGCTTCGATTCAGTACTCCAACTTACAATACAGCAGATTTGTATGTAGACGCTTACGGAACTTGACGTCTGGGGCCAATAGAAAAGCTCTTTTACCCTGCGGATACACCTGTTCGCTCCTGTAAGTCTTAGAGTGACATCATTCAGCATCTTTTGCTGAAACGTTCTCGGAACTACGATTATTTCTCTTTTGAATATTAGACTATCTTCCTGAACAAACTAGCTAAATAAGCTTGCCAGTTCTTCGATCTGGTCATCCATCCTATTTTGCCTGGAATGTCTCGTCCGTCGGTCCGATCCAGTCGAGCGATTACTTGTCCGGTTGTCCGTGCTGTCCGCGATCCGACCGCTATGAGCTTTTGGAGGCGGCTTTCCGCCGCGTTGAGGTATTCCACCGGAAGTTGAAATACTCGCACTTCCGATTTGGTAATCCACTACAATATGCCTAAACAGACTCAGGACCAATGACACGTCCAATCACACGTGGGTAAGTGTGAGGCTACAGGAGCACCAAAGTGCGGTGATCCATGAAAACGCGTACGTCGTGCAGACACGCACTGTGCTGTCATGCCCATGCCTACATTATTGTTATAAGTCGTAAAAAGTTTAGTGGTTTAAAATGCAAATTGATCGTTGAAATCTGATATGTTTGTCTACTGTCCCAATCACAATTCGAAAACAAAAGTCGTCACTGTAACCTTGGTTTTCTGACCTCAACGACGTACCGGATGAACAACCCCACTTTAAATTAACTAGGTTCCTTGTTCATAAATGTATAAACCGTACTGTGGCGAACTACTCGTGCCACATAAGTGGGTAGTGTACACTGACGACCACTTCATGAAACTATACGAAACAGATATGGTTCACAAGCTGATGCACGATAACGATCTGTAAATAAAGGCGACTGTTTGAGTAGGTACCCAACTCAAGTGTGCTTAATCACAGATCATGCGAGAGAATGCATTTGAACGTCATGGTAAATATGTGTATTGTGTTGTGTGACCAGGTGA
The DNA here is from genome assembly GCA_014220965.1 of Paragonimus kellicotti. Taxonomy (NCBI): domain Eukaryota; kingdom Metazoa; phylum Platyhelminthes; class Trematoda; order Plagiorchiida; family Troglotrematidae; genus Paragonimus; species Paragonimus kellicotti. The sequence continues at coordinate 26,135 of LOND01002263.1, read as the reverse complement.
ACAAGTAATAATTGGACAGCAAAAAACAACATGCTCAGTTGTGACTTGTTAAACACAGCAGACTCATCTCAACACCCAGCTGACTAGAAACAATTGTGAAAGGTCGGGCGTAACCTCACTCTGCCAGAATGGTTTTGATGGCCAGGATATTTGAATGTCTAACATAGCTTCCTAAGTATGTGAGTCAAACCTGCGTTCGAAAATATTAACTAATGATATTGTCGTAACAAACTCTGGAAGGGTGTTCTAGTCTGGGCACACTCGGACAGCTAATGAACACTGAGTATATTTCCGGTGGCGCATTGTATACTGTGGCTTCATTGAGTTGCTTCTGAATTGAAGCTTTTAGCTACGCAAGAACAGTTTTCGAATCTGACGATGTGGTTGTTGAAGCATCCCACTTTTAAGATGTGCGTTTTCGGAAGTACGCAGTGGATTGTCCCAAGTGTGTATGACTGCGAACTTCGTGCTGTCACCCACTTCGTCACTTTTCGTTGTTTTTTCGCAATAAAGATCGGGTCTTTGGTAAGATACAGGTGACAAACTTGGCTCAATGTGAGAGCTCGCTTACCAGTTGAACGTTATTGAACATCTTTTAGATAAAAACGTCTCAAACAGTCTGGTAAGTACGGAGTTCGCTTTCTTGGCCATTGAAGTGCAGTTTGATGACCAACTGAGGTCATTCGAAATGATGGTTTCTAGATCCCGTTCACTGACTGTAGTCTTGTGATACCGAATGTCCGGAACCCTGGGCATTTTCGTATCTCCGGTTATACTGTCCGCAATGCCCCAACTTTCCGTATAGTCGTCATACCACGGTAGCGGGATTTGACAAGCTGTGGGATTTTGAGCACCTGTAACGTCAACGGTAGTCCCAGTTTGAAACCCTGTGACACACCACTATTTGCGCAGTACCAATCGGAAAGTACATCGTTGACGTTCACACTGAATCGGCGATTCTTGAAGCAGTTGGCAGGCCACAGCAGCAGAGTTTCCTCTGTACCATACTTAAGGAGCTTCATTCACAGGATTAATCAAACACCTCCCTGTTGTGTAGAATCTGGACATTTTTTCTGTCTTAGAACGCGTTTGAAAAATTCATTCCACGACCCATCTCCCTCTGCCTTCGATGAACGTTTATCTTCTGGCAGCTATCATTATCGTTGAGTAATGTCACTCTTGACGCCGGCCAGTTATCTTTATCCCAAATTCATCGATTTGTCTCCGATGGAATAAAGTTTATTGATAGATCGGAGACCCAGAGAATTAGCAGATCAGCACAAACATGTTTATTTGATCGAACAAACTTCTGGATACCTCATTATTTTTCATTGGTTGTTTCAGGTGTTGAGTCATTGTAGTCTCTTTTTTTTACAGTTGCACTATCTTGGTCCACACTACCATGTACCTTCAAGCTGTTTATCCCGATTCTTTCTCGTTACTTGCCTGGTGATAGTTCAAACCACAATGTCTGTGTTGTACTAAGTTTCTTAACTGTATGTTGCGAGTGCACTAAACAAATCCGATATTCATTACCCGGCAGCCCTTCTCAAGGCAGGTTGTTGGTTTTGTATACCTCCTATCGCACTGGGCTCACGTGATCTTAGTCCACTTTGTTTATTGAATTTTACACGTTAAGTTCATGTGACGACGGCGCATTTGTTACAGCACTTGAGTGAACTAATGCGCGTACATTACGGTTTTACAATTTGCGCGCGACCACACCTCGACGCCTTTATTCTGAAATGCAATCCAATCCTTCCAGTTGTGCAACGTTGGTTTGTCATTCTGCTTCATTGTAATTGCGGAGTTATCTGTTGTTCCCATTGTTTAGTTCGATTATGGACATCGAACTGCAAATGAGAGCTATTTTGCTTGTTCATCCGAACTTTATATCGATAAATATTTCATGCAACTTTTTCCGTTATGACCACTCGAAAGAGTGAATCACATTGGTGGAGCTTAGTTGATTATGTAGACTGCGTAGGTATTTGTGTTCATTCCGGGTGTTCGGTGCAGCACCTGTGCTTCGATTATTACGTCTCCATCGGTTGAGCTTTCGTGGTCAAGGTGACCAAACGAGTGCACCATTCCAATAAATCCTAACTCTACTCACTCTAGTGTGACTATGATCATTTGCTAAAGTTTTTGGCGTCTTCTTCCGCATGTATGCCAGTAACAAATCCTCCGTCTAGTTTCGATACAACTGGATACTTTCGGAGCGATAAAATGCCCATCTAATCGCGAACGCTGCTGTAAAATATGAGTGATACTCAATTTATAGGTCTCAAGTATGTTTGTTTCTGCATGCGTTTTATACATCACTATTTTGACCGTCATATAGTCTTCCGGGTCTGGATGTTCTTTGAACTTACTTGAATTGTGAGTTTAAATCAACATAGTGTTCAGCAACCAGTAAGTATTTGCCAATGGCTGCTAGCGGAATTTTGCATATGTCGTGCATTGTTGGGTGATACTGCATTGCCCTCATTTGGAATGTGTTCCTTTAACCATGAACACATGTTTAAACCGATTCTGCTAATACCGCTTTCCTTGCGGCTACAC